>JAPJBO010001605.1:0-36049 GCA_030068145.1 Diplonema papillatum | reverse complement strand
CTCAAAAATCAGAATCCAGTTTCTATTGGTTTTCCAAAGACCCAGACCCGCAAACCAGCCATTTTTTGGCATCATCCAATTCCACAGGTCAGGTTGGCCCGGGTTGCAGTAGGTGTGCCCCCCTCTATCTCTTCCAATCAGGCTTGGCAACACAGGACCCCCAAAGAACGCGCAGAATGGGAAGCAAAAGGATGAGTGGTGGGAGTCCTGTGTGTCTAGGGGCTTGTCTCTCACTCAAGGCTTTTTGTTGGCTGGCTTGCTGGTGCTGACTTGCTGGTGCTGACTTGCTGGTGCTGACTTGCTGGTGCTGACTTGCTGGTGCTGACTTGCTGGTGCTGACTTGCTGGGTGCTGGCCTGGGTGTCTGCTGGTACTGCGCTGCCTGCTATGTGCTTCCTGCTGGTGCCTGCGTGTGCTGCCTGCCGTTGGTGCTGCCTGCCGTTGGTGCTGCCTGCTGCTGGTGCTGGCTGGTGTGTGCCTCCCGCTGGTGCTGCCTGGTGCTCATAATATTTTTTCCAAAACTTGAAAATTCGAAAAATATACCCAAGTATCAAAGTCCCCGTGCCAAAGATTGTTGCTATGTGTGTGCTTTGTCTGTCTCTAATCTGCCCAAAACTTCCACCGATTAGGGATCATCAGAACTATGAACACGCAGACCTCGAAAGGTTTGCTTCCTCCTGTTTCGTTTCCACTGCGGTTAGCCACATACAATGTCGTGAGACAAAGTTTTTTCGGCCAGTTGCGAGGAACTGCCTGCAGGAGTTGCTCAAAGCATGAACGTCAAGGACGCTCAACAAAGCCTATGGAGGGGCTCGCATCTGATCCAAAATGCTGGCATAGTGACACGGGTTGATCTTGCTGACTGGCTCGACAGGTACTCCCGCGTTGCAAAGTGCAGCTTCCTTTCAACCCTTCAAAGATAGGACAAAGCACGCACACAAGAGACAACCAATAGCCATTTTCCACTCCCATCCTTCCTCCCAAGGTTTTGGGTTCCTGGTTTGGTTCTGCTGATGCTGTGATTGTTACTTCTGCTAAAGCTGTGCTGCTTCCGCTGCTACTTCTGCTGCTGCTGCTGCTGCTGCTTCTGCTGCTTCTGCTGCTTCTGCTCCTGCTCCCTGCTGGTGCTTCAGTCTTGCTGATGTTGCTGCTGCTGCAAAAAAGGTGAATGAGTGAAAATCCCATGTGCTGACAACGGTGGCTACCTGTTTTTGGGCCAAAAGGGGCCTGCCATGCCAGAACTGGGACATCTTTTATTTCTTTACAATAAGAAGAAAAGTGTGGACAAAAGGCTTAAAGCAACCTTCTCTTGACTTCGATGGGGTTTTTGCTGCCTTGCTGCTGATCCTCTTGCTGCTCCTCTTGTTCCTGTGTTTGGTTTTGCTGCCTTGCCACTCTTGCTCCTGCTGCTGTTGCTGATTTCCCTGAAGCTGCGACAATCCCGCCAACAACACAGTAACTGTTTACTTCCTGCTGATTTGCTGCTCACTGCTGTTTGTGCTGGTGCTGCTCTTGCTCCTGCTTCTCTTGTTGCCTTTCATCGAAGCTGTGAAACTCTCTCAAAACCAAACACTGCAGTAAACGACCTTCCCCCCCTTCGAAATGGAAAGGCTTGCATTTTTCATCGAAGCCCAGATTCGCAAACTTCGTCTGTGTTTTGATTACCTGTTTAGGTTTCTTTGAACTGAAAGTTGCTGTCTGTCTTGCTGCTGCCTTGCTCCTGCTCTTGCTGCTGTTCCTGCTGCTACTCTTGCTCCTGCTGCTCCTGCTGCCTTTCTCCGAAGCTGTGGAATTCTCGGAAAACCAAACACTGCAGTCAACGACCTTCCCCACTTCGAAATGGAAAGGCTTGCAAAGACTGATGTTCATTGCAAGCTTCGATTTCCACCTTAAGCGCTTCAAACAAACTTCGTCTGTGTTTTGATTTTCTGTTTATGTTTCTTTAAATTGAAAGCTCCTATTCTGTCTGCTGCCTTCTGTTGGTGCTCTTCCTGCTGCCTTGCTGCTGCTGCCTTGCTTGCCCCTGCTGCCTTGCTGCTGCTGCCTTGCCGCTGTTGCCTTGCCGCTCCTGTCTTCTTGCTGCTGCTGCCTTGCTGATGCTGCCTTGCTACTGCTGCTTTTGCTTTGCTGCTGTCTTGCTTCTGCCGCTGCCTTGCCGCTGTTGCCTTGCCGCTGCTGTCTTGCTGCTGCTGTCTTGCTGCTGCTTCCTAGCTGCTGCTTCCTTGCCGCTGCTGTCTTGCTGCTGCTACTCTTCCTGTTGCTGCTCCTGCTGCTCTGCTGCCTTTCTCCAAAGCTGTGGAATTCTCGCAAAACCAAACACTGTGGTCAACGACCTTCCCCACTTCGAAATGGAAAGCCTTGCAAAGACTGATGTTCATCGCAAGCTTCGTTTTCCAACTTAAGCGCTTCAAACAAACTTCGTCTGTTGTTGCTGCTGCTGCCTTGCCGCTGCTATGATGCTGCTGCTGCTGCCGCTGCCGCTGCCTTGCCGCTGCTGCCTTGCTGCTACTGCCTTGCTGCCTTGTTGCTGCTGCCTTGCTGCTGCTGCTGCTGCTGCAGCCTTGTTGCTGCCTTTCCGCTGCTATGTTGCTGCTGCTGCTTCCCTGCCGCTGCTGCCTTGCTGCTGCTGCTGCCTTGCTGCTGCTGCTGCCTTGCTGCTGCTGCTGCCTTGCTGCTGCTGCTGCCTTGCTGCTGCTGCTGCCTGTTGCTGCTGCTGCTGCCTTGTTGCTGCTCCTGCCTAGCTGCAGCTGCTGCTGCTGCTGCCTTGTTGCTGCTGCCTTGGCGCTGCTGTGTTGCTGCTCCTGCTTCCCTGCCGCTGCTGCCTTGCTGCTGCTGCTGCCTTGTTGCTGCTGCTGCTGCTGCTGCTGCCTTGTTGCTGCTGCCTTGCCGCTGCTGTGTTGCTGCTCCTGCTTCCCTGCCGCTGCTGCTGCTGTCTTGCTGCTGCTGCATTGCTGTTGCTGCATTGCCGCGGCGGCCTTGCTGCTGCTGCTGCTGCCTTGCTGCTGCTGCCTTACGGCGGCTGCCTTGCTGATACCTTGCTGCTGGTGTCTTGCCGCTGCTGTCTTGCTTCTGCTGCTGCCTTGCCGCGGCTGCCTTGCTGATGCTGCCTTGCTGCTGCTGTCCTGCTGCTGCTGCTGCCTTGCCGCTGCAGTCTTGCTTCTGCTGCTGCCTTGCTGCTCCTGCTGCCTTGCTGCTGCTGCCTTGCCGCGGCTGCCTTGCTGCTGCTGCTGCCTTGCTGCTGCTGCCTTACCGCGGCTGCCTTGCTGATGCCGCCTTGCCGCTGCTATCGAACTGCTGCCGCCTTGCCGCTGTTGCCTTGCCGATGCTGTCTTGCTGCCGGTGTCTTGCCGCTGCTGTCTTGCTTCTGCTGCTGCCTTGCCGCCGCTGCCTTGTTGCTGGTGGCTTGCTGCTGCTGCTGCCTTGCTGGTGCTGCCTTGCCGCGGCTGCCTTGCTGCTGCTGCTGCCTTGCTGCTGCTGCTGCCTTGCTGATGCCGCCTTGCCGCTGCCATCGCGATGCTGCCGCCTTGCCGCTGTGCCGCTGCTATCGTGCTGCTGCTGCCTTGCCGCTGCTGCCTTGTTGCTGGTGGCTTGCTTCTGCTGCTGCCTTGCTGGTGCTGCCTTGCCGCGGCTGCCTTGCTGCTGCTGCTGCCTTGCTGCTGCTGCTGCCTTGCTGATGCCGCCTTGCCGCTGCCATCGCGATGCTGCCGCCTTGCCGCTGTGCCGCTGCTATCGTGCTGCTGCTGCCTTGCCGCTGCTGCCTTGTTGCTGGTGCTTGCTTCTGCTGCTGCCTTGCTGGTGCTGCCTTGCCGCGGCTGCCTTGCTGCTGCTGCTGCCTTGCTGCTGCTGCTGCCTTGCTGATGCCGCCTTGCCGCTGCCATCGCGATGCTGCCGCCTTGCCGCTGTGCCGCTGCTGCCTTGCTGCTGCTGCCTTGCTGCTGCCTTGTTGCTGCTGCCTTGCTGCGGCTGCCTTACTGCGGCTGCCTTGCTGTGGCTGCCTTGCTGCGGCTGCTGCCTTGCTGCTGCTGCCTTGCCGCGGCTGCCTTCCGGATGCCGCCTTGCCGCTGCTGTCGTGCTGCTGCTGCCTTGCCGCTGTTGCCTTGCCGCAGCTGCCTTGCTGCTCGTGTCTTCCCGCAGCTGTCTTGCTTCTGCTGCTGCTGCCTTGCCGGGCAGCCTTGCTGCTGCTGCTGCTTTCTTGCCGACCTTTTTTACGCCTGGGAAGGGTAGCTGCGCAGCTCGGAGGCCAGATACGAAGTTAGGGGCTTTCACCCACAGCAAAGGAACTGCTTGCCTTGGCCGCGTTTCGAAAAACACGTTTCCAGGGGACACCGCGAGGAGGTGGCAAGTCAGATTTTGTCCCCCAACCCCAAGACCACCCAGGGGCCTTTGATGGCCAGCTTCTTGGACTTCACGACCTCTCAGGAGCCACTTTGCTGAAGGAACACCGAAAACGTGATAGGCAACTGTTGCATGTCGAAATGGGGAGGGCACGTTCTCCCGAAGTTGCGACCCGAAAGAACGTCGTTCGTAGGAGCTTCGAATTCCTGTGACGGTTTCGTTGGATGCATCGGTCAAAATATCAACAAAAATATGCACCCATAGCTCTGACAGAACTCGGAACTTCACATACCTTGACTGCTTGCACACGAACTCTCGAACACCAGATTTTTCAAGCACAACTCCGACCCGAACCATCTTGTGAATTTCTTTTCTTCTTCTAGTTCCTGTTTGCGTTGTGTGTGCTGAATCCTGTTTTCTTTCGAGTCGGCCTCTTCACACAAGAGGCCGAACCTGGACAAGAAGGCCCACATCAAAGCGCTGAGAATCCATCAAATGCACGAGGGGGCCCGCAGGGCCACCGAGTGCGGGTTTGCGGGTTTGCGGGGGGGCCGCCTTCACGATGAGAGGGCCACAAGGGAGTCAAACTTGGCAAGGCTCACCTGGAAGGTGCCTCTTTGCACCGCCCCCCCCGTTCCTGCTGGGCAGCTTGGGGCAGGATCTTTTACGCCCGGGAAGGGTAGGTGCGCAGCTCGGACGCCAGATACGAAGTAAGGGGCTTTCACCCACAGCAAAGGTACTGCTTGCCTTGGCCGCGTTTCGAAAAACACGTTTCCAGGGGACACCGCGAGGAGGTGGCAAGTCAGATTTTGTCCCCCCTGGTGCCTGGGTGGGTTCCGGTTCTGCCGTGCCGATGTTGCACTTCAGTCGGGGTCCGCGCCTCGCCTGGGATTGCACCTTTATTTTCTTGCGGTACCTACCCGCATCTCCTTTACGGGAGCTCACCCGGTCCTCCTCGCTCAGGCCGGATTGCTCGCTGGGTGAGCTGTCCTCTCTCACCTTTCCTACCTTTGGCGTCACCAGAAATCCAAAACTCGAAACCTACCACTCAGGTGCTCATAAAATGCTCCGAAACAGCGAAAAACGTGGTCAGACGCTCGTTTAGGCTGAAATAATGGCTGCAGAACGCGAAAACAAGTCCAAAACACCCCCACAAGCCAATTCCTAGGCAATTCCTTAAGGAAAATCATCAAAAACCCAAACTGCAGCCACAAAAAGCAGCCCGACTAGGACACAACCGCAAACGGAACCCAAAAACAATCGGAAACCCCAGGAAAGTTTGATCCACACCGGTGTGGGTTCATAAAACGCCTGCAAAATGTGTCGCCAAACCGCCGGGACCCTGAAAGGACCCTGAAAGACCCTGAAAGACCCCTGTTTTTCGGAAAAAAAGGGGGGCCCCCAGCAGCTCAAAACCTGAAACCTACCACTTGGGTGGTCCCAAAATGCTCGGAAATAACTGGTCGGATGCTAGTTTAGGCTGAAATAATGGCTGGACTGCGAAAACAAGGCCAAATCACCCCCACAAGCCTATATCCAGGTAATTCCTTAAGGAAGAACATGACATTCGAAAGGTTTTATCCACATCAATGCATTGTTTGCAGAAGATGGCACAGAAGTGCGCACACACTGAAGTGAAGCCTTGGGAACAAACTGAGAATGGGAAAAAGACAGGAGATCATTTTTCCTTTGCAATGTTTCAAAGCTGTAGGTTCTTCAATGAAATGTGCATGTGGCCCCGACTATCACTAACCTGATGAAAGAAGCAAACCAAACGCTTCGACCAGCCAGGTTCTGATAGGTACTTGAGAAACAAGATAGCACACTTGGTACCTGAGAAGATCAATCAGCAGCCAAGGGTTGCTTCTGTGCCATGATGTCCTCCCATCGATTTCGGTTGGTGGGTTTCAACTGTGCATGTAGGAAACAAGTCCCACCAGAAAGTGCCAACCAGCAAGAGGAGGAGGTCTTCAAAGCGGGGCAGGAGGAGCCAACTGCTGCATGAAAGACTGGACAGAGTGACCTCCCACCTTTTGGAGAAACTCAGAAGATGTTCCACCAGCAGTCCCTGTTGGACAGACCACAGGCAGTGGCTCAAGGAATGCTCGTAGCTGCCTTTAGTTTCCTCACGGGTTTACTCATTTGCATGCAAATGATATCCCACTATCAAGAAGAGTTGATGGATAACCCTGTAAATACTACCCAACGACTCTAACACAATGTCGGACACTAGCATCTGTCAAGAGCACGCACAGGGACACAGTCGTTTCTTGAAGGTGAGATGATAAGCATCGGCTCACCTCTGTCAAAGGATTGTACCACTAATGCAACGAGGGCTGGGGCAGCATCGTGATTTGGTGTCGCCCCTGCTGGGTCACGACAGGTGAGTGACGCTGCCTCCCCAAGCCAGTTAAGGGGAGACGTGATGCGGCTGCTTTGGCAGTGACCCTGGTGAAGGAAAACCATGCGCACACGCCGGGGGGGGAATGTGTTTTCCCAATTACTTGAAAGCCCCCCCCCCGACTGTAGTAGTTGAGGAAGGTGCAAACATGGAGACTGCTACAGTAGTCCTGCACAAGACTTGGGCACGTGCCTCGTGTAGGGTAGGCGGGCTTTGGGACCCTGGAGTCCGGCATGTGTGCCGTTTACGGGATACATGTCGGCTTCCTACTCATGGGCCAAGGTAGGTAAAAACCGGACCGACCACTATACTTTGGCAGGTATGCAACCCCCCCCCCCAGCAGCGGTGTCGGGGTAAAGCTGCCGACACCAGCACCTGGCCGGCTTGCACCACCAAACCCCTGTGAGCAGTTAGTGTGAAGACCACGATAAAGCCAGGCTGGGTAACCAGTAGCAAGTGAAAACGCAGCACACCGGGGGTAAAACCGCCAACACCAGTGCCTCGGTCCAGCTGCCCGGGAACCCGTGACCGTCGGTGCCGAAACCTTTGGGCTAGGTCGACAACGCTACGCTGGAAACGACGATGGTGTGCCAAAGCTACGGCAGGGGCTGAAACAATGGCAATGTGCGATTTTATTTTCTCTCTTCTTTCTCTTCTGGGGCAGCATCGTGATTTGGTGTCGCCCCTGCTGGGTCACGACAGGTGAGTGGTGTCACCTTCCCATAAGCAAGCAAGGCGAGACGCGGCGGGAGACACCACCCCACCGCCTGATCAACGGGGGGAATCTGTAGCGCGACTGAAGATGCTGGGTAGCGAATTATAGAGTATCGTGACCCGGCGAAACTCAGGTGCTCCCGTCGTGTCACCGCCGAAGGGGCAGCATTCATAAGGAAGCTAAACATCAGGTTAGGTAACGCCGCCTCCCCAAGCCAGTTAGGGGGAAGGATGTGATGCGGCTGCTTCGGCAGTGACCCTGGTGGAGGAACACCACGCGCACACGCCGGGGGGGACGTGTTTTCCCAATTACTTGAAAGCCCCCTCCCCGACTGTAGTTGAGGAAGGTGCAAACTTGGAGACTGCTACAGTAGTCATGCACGAGACTTGGGCACGTGCCTTGCGTAGGGCAGGTGGGCCTGACCCGCTTTGAGAACCCTGGAGTCCTGCATGTGTGCCGTTTACGGGGATACATGTCGGCTTCTCACGCATGGGGGACCAAGGTAGGCACTCTCACCTCAAAACCGGACCAACCACTAATTCAACAATGGCGGGATGGGGCCCGATAAAAACACGAAGTCAAGCAGGAGAAACGAACTGCGCAGAATGAGCGCAAGACGGGCACCAAGAGCAGATCAGAACGTTGGGACCGTGCCAAGCCGAAGAAGGAGTCCAAAAGCGAAGCAACAACACCAACACGGAGACGCAAACCGAAGGCAGCCAAGCAGACCTCCCAGGGCAGGGGGGAACCTGCGGCGGTGAAGTAACGAAGCTCATCCGAGTCCCTGTCAATACCACCCAACGACTGCGACGCGCGTGCGAAATGTCGATGCTAGCATCTGTCAAGAGCATGTGTGACTCAGCCGTGTTTTAAAGGTGAGATGAGAGGCATCGGCTCACTCTGCCAAAAGACCGTACCACTAATGCAACAAGGGCGACTTAGGCGGTTAGCAGAGGAGGTACGGGCGGAGAGGAGAGAAAGAGAGGAACGAGGCGAGCTCCATGTCAAAAAGAAGGGGCCGATAGCTCTGTTCCAAGAGGCTGTCGAACAGGTGGGATGGACATGGACAGAGCTTGGACTTGTACGAGACCCGACGCACCAAGGGACCTGGAACCTCTTTTGCGACAACGACGCAGAGGACGGGAGCGCAAGGAGACGAACGGCAGTGGCGAAAGACGAATTTCAATATGCGGTAAGGGAGGCCGTCCGCACACACAGGTTCTCGAAGGTCGCGCGAGGACAGCTCGAGGGAATCGAACACGGCATAGACGGACCGGCAACCCGACGATTGCTGACGGAAGGTGGGCTGACAGGGTACCAGCAAGGGCTGGTGCGAGCAGTCATCGCCAACGCAGGAAGAGGCTCGGACACGAAATCTGCAAGTACTGCAATGCAGGACCCTAAGACGAGCAGCACATGTGTGGTGGGAATGCACCAGATGGGCCGCAGTGAGGAGCGAATATTCACACCTTCTCGCAAGCCGCCCGAACATGCCAAAATGTCTTGCTCTCTGTGGCATCGTGCCGAAGCAGACACACCAAGACGGGGAAGCAGACATGGCAGGCCCGATCCAGCTTATGTGTGCGCGCATATTGCTTGAGCGACATCGGGTGGAGGGATTGGTTGAGAAGAACTGCCGGCGAAAAGAATTTCGTGTCGACGACTACCCGTGGGGGCGGAACCCGAAGCCCCCAACGGCCGTGTACCCAATCGACGTGCAGAGAACCCGACCGAGCACTACGGCCTGGCCCGACTCCCACGAGATGCTCTTGGCGATGGCAAAGTGGAGCTCTTCGAAGCGATGGGCGGAACAAGGAGGCGATGTCTCGACGACATTTTTTGAGCTTGCGATCGACTTCGAGCTGTTCACCAAGGAGAAACGGTGGGTGGCGAGAGACGAACTACCATCGCCGCAGACGGCAGTCTTCTTCGACGGCGGCTCGCGAAACAATGGGACGCGAGGGGCCGTGTCGGGTGCAGGAGCTGGGTACTACCTCGAGGGGAAGAAGCAGTGGGAAATCTGCGCCCCGATCGAGGAGCGAGCGACGAACAACATAGCAGAGTACACGGCTCTAGTCAAGGCGCTACACCGACTGCAGGACCAACCGGGGCTGAGTGGAGAGCTGGGGGACAGCGAACTTGTCGTTTCCCAAATGACAGGGAACGCGCGCTGCTATCGACGCCGATGCTCTATCAAATCGCGCGATGGATGAAGTCCAGAGACGAGTGACAGCCGAGTATCGGGACTCGGCGACCGCGAAATCATACGCGATGAAGAGCGCGATGCCACGGCTGACGAGTATCGTGCAGACGCCCGTTCACCCGGCGCTTTTCGGTGATTTTTTGCACCGATGGTTGATTACGCTCGGTCAGTGAGCTGGATCTACCGGGCAGTGTTGTGGTGACAGCAGACGGAATGCAGCTGTAGGCGTAAATGGCAAGACTGTTGTAAGCCGTCAGGGATGCATCGTTGAGAACTGTGGAGCCCCGCTGTGACTCACACAACTCAGGAGGCAACCGCGTCTCGGGCGGCTCGCAAATGAAATACGGGCAGCCAAAAGAGGAGTGGGTGAGCTCTGCAAAGAAGGTCTGAAAGCCTTGTTTTAAGTGGCTATCGAAGAAGTGGGCTGAATGTGGACTGCTTCCAGAGGGGAGGCCAATTGCACTGGTTGCAGGTAAGTGAAGAGCGTGTGAGGACAGTTGAGGGAATTGGCCACGGCATCGACAATCCGGTGAAGGAGGGCTGAATAGGTACCTGCAAGGGCAGGTACGAGGAGTCAACATCAACGCTGTTTGACGGGAAAGCGGCTTGTCTGCAAGTGAACGCGAGGTACTGGTAAACAGCGATGCGAGGGTACCGGAGGACGAAAACTACTGGGCTGCACAAGGTAGACAGCAATCAGGAATGACGACCCGCGCTAGTTGCCAGTCAGAAATGTTCTGTGGTGTCGTGTAGAAACAGGCGCAGCACGACAAAACATAGGACAACCACAAACGCAACAAGAACTGTAGCAGTTGAGGAAGGTGCAAACTTGGAGACTGCTACAGTAGTCCTGCACGAGACTTGGGCACGTGCCTCGCGTAGGGCAGGTGTGCCTGTGACCCGCTTTGAGAACTCTGGAGTCCGGCATGTGTGCCGTTTTCGGGATAAATGTCGGCTCCCTACTCATGGGGGACCAAGGTAGGCACTCTCACACCTCAAAACCGGACCAACCACAAACGCAACAAGAGCCCGTATACTCTTAAGAATTGGTAATTTTGCACCTTGCTTGGCTCACAGCTTTCAGCTTTCCCCGTCTACTTTCATTGGTTTTTCAAAAGTCGCTGAAGGGAGATATCAAGATGATGCTCGTTTTCGATGGTTCATCTCTGTGAGACTGAATGGGATTTGCACGAAGGCAGTGGATACAGATTGTCGAAACACAAATTTTCAGGTGCATGTTCAGTTCACTGCAGGTGCTGTCTCCAGGACACTCGGATCAGCACAGGCACGTTTTGCCTTCATGTGTCGTTCTCTGTCACGGATCGCGCGATGATTCGCTTTGTGAAGAGTCAGGTAGCACACGTTCGAAAGAACGCAAGCAACGAGTACGATGACCAGGCCTGTGCACCACAGACCTTCGGCTGCCGCTATCTCGTCGGCACCATTGAAGAAGCCGTACTGACCCCATTTGACTAAGAAGTCGTCTTTCTTGTCCAGTTTTGCGGCGATGGCAAAGGCGAGCAAATCATGGAGGAAGATCGTTGCCAATATTGTGCCGACAGCAAAGACATCGAGGGCACTCCAGCTAGCCAAGCACTCAGTGACGAAGAACACCTTTTTGTGCCATTTAAGAGTCGTTGGCACCAACCACATTCCGAGAAGCAAAGCGAACTGGAGGATCGGGATCACGAAAACGAACGTGAAGATGACCCCAACGAGAATCTGTGTTTAAAAGTTTGTTACTCGTACCCTCGGTGTGTGGGCCTTTGAAGTGTGGATGATGCCTCTCGCGCTGCTCCCCTTGAGGTTCCTGGCTCATGCCAAAGCGCCGCCGCCCGGGTTAAGGGGTTGCGGCATCAGGCGTGGGCCAGGGCCAGGGAGGCTGTTCGGAGGGGTCACCACCCACTTACTCGTACCCTGGGTGTGTGGGTCTTTGAAGCAAAGCGCCGCCGCCCGGTTTAAGGGGTTGCGGCATCCGACTACTCGTATTCTTGGTGTCAGTTATACTGCTGCCCAACATGGGTTCGTTCAAAATGTAGTACGTGAACTCTTCAGTAGACATAGATGGACGCCTGCCATAGGCACGTGGTAGGTAGTAGGCGCTTTTCACTTTTCCAAAATCTGGGATTTGTGGAAGGTTGGTAGCGCATGGTAGGCGCTGGTAGACATTTGACAAACAGATAACTGCTTGCGAACAACGAACGGTCCCTGGTGGTGGTGGTGCCGACATTCCGCTTTGCGTCGGGGCCCGTGAGGCGAGTTAGAGTGCAGAAACCATCTCTCAGTGAGTTTTCGGTCTCCTTACTTCCTCACATACTGCTACAGTCGCCGAAAACAAGTTCCGTCTTAGGCGTGTGTAGCGGGCACGGTGGGTGACAGCGCCGCAGGTACAGCTCGAGGTATCCTGACTGGCGGGAGAGTCTGACTGGAATATCGTTGTCTTGCTGTTGCTGCGGGCCCACCTCATTGTCCACCGCGCGGCCTATGGCGGTGGCAGCGTCGTGGTGGGAAATTGCATGAGAAAGATGGGGTTGCGACGTTCTGGCCACCCACAAAAGTCATAAACAGGCGTGACTATTTGGGTGTGGCTATGAGGGGTTTCTAGGAGGGACTTTTGTCAGCGCTGTCCCCTGGATTGATTGCCAAGAGATGCCATGTCCTTCAACATTGCATGTCTGCTAAGCCCAGACCTTGAAGTAGCCGAAGTCAAAAAGTAACCTGAGATCTACTGAACCACCCATTGCCCAAAGCGCCTACCGCGCCTACCAGCGTCTACCAACAGGATTTTGGGGTTGGTAGGCGCCAAAAATGCGGAAAAGCGCCTACCCCACGAAGCGCTTACCATGAGTCTAAAAGCGCCAACGAAACGCCTACCAAATTCATGAGTCCATCGATGGTAGTAGTTTGAACTTGATATGCAGCGACAATCTGTGGCGATAGACTGCACAAGCCGCAACAACTACCTCTTTGCATGCGTCGTGTCATGCTTCGATCGCTTCTTGCCCCGCGTACTGTTTGTCTCTGGTGCGCGCTTCACGTCCGATATGCAGTTTGACGACGAGCTCGAGGAATCACCAGAATCGGCGCACTTCCTTTTCTCCCCCGCGGCCGAGATCTCGACTTCCCTATGTTCCTTGCTTTCACCTGCTCGTCTTCGCGGCTCCGCTTCGGCTGGGTTCGTGGGCTGTCCACGTTTGGTGTGCGCGCCTCGTTCGCAGGCGGCTGCTGCGGCCTCGGCTTCTTGCGGGCGCTTCCACCTGCTTGTCCCTATTGCACGTTCACTGTCCGGTGGTCCCAGGTCGACCGCGTTTCTTCTTTTGCCGCGTCGTTGCAAGAAGGACGCTCGACACGGGCTGGTCCGCCCTCAGGTAGTGCCCAGCGAAGCGGTGCCGCTAGACTTGTTCTGCAGGAAATCCGCTCTGCTGTCCACGAGCATGGAGCCGAGGTATTTGTAGTCTGGAACCTCACAGAGGGAGGCCCCGTCTGGACGCGTTACCGTATGTACAACTGGCAACCCAGGACTACGACCTCTGTCTTGCCTACGCCGTAGTTGACCTTCAGGCCATACTTCGCGGCTGCCGCAGTGAGCTTGTGCAGGAGCACTCTGGCTGCTGCTGCGGATCGGGCAATCAGAACAATGTCATCGACAAATTCTAGTTGTACGAGGTTGAACAGTGTTGGGGCCAATGTGTCCTTTTGGAGGACGCCCGAGCAAAGCTCGATGGCCTCAGTTAGACCATGTGGCGTGTGAACGTGTTGTAGCCCCACAGTATGTACCAATGATAGCACTCCGGAGCGAATCCGGTATCCGAGAAGCTATTTCAATGCGGACCAAAATACGCTGTCGAAAGCGGTCGAAAAGTCTACGAACACTGAGAAAGCTTCGCCTTCCTTTTCCATCCTGATCTGCTGTACTACGCTTCTCAGACAAATCACCGTGTTGTCTGCGGAGAGCTCGGAAGAGCTCATCGTACTCCCCCTTTGAAAGAGGGGGGAGACAGTTCGCACGACTCTTCCATAGGCAGAAAAGGGTCTTCCAGGCTGTGTGGGCGCTGTCACCCCGATGTTCTTCAAAGAAACGCAGCAAAGTGGCTACAGGGCGTGCGGCTGCAGCGTTGTAGTCCGCGTTGCCTCCTTCTGGCGGTCGCTTCCTCGAGCTCTGGTGTCGATAGCCGCGGCAGCTCACCAACAAGGGGCCGTGACAAACTGCAGAACTCTTTATACGTGGGTGCACGGGTGAGAGTCTCTGCTGTCTTCGCTTCTAGTGGTGCGCTCCTTGCGACGCTAGCGAAGTCGGGCTTTGGGGGTGCGGGCCTCCTCGGGACCGCGTATTTGACCCTAAGGGTCACCTCGACCATATTGTGATCGGAGACGAGGGTACGGCTTGGTTCGTAAGTGCGCACTCGTTGCACACTGCTGCTGTAGCGCAGCTTCAGACATACGCGGTCAATCATATGATTTTTGTCTTATGGTCGCTGCACTCACGAGATCATTAGTGTGCATGAGGTCGCCTAGGCACCTTGATGCCTCTGCCATTTCAGGCGAGCGCCGGTGTCCCGCGCTGCCTTCGCCGGGTTGTAGTGTACCGTTGAAGTCGCCCGCAACTACACAGGACTCGCTGTCGCGGACACGATCCAACAGAGTACTGAGGGCCGACTGATGTGCGTGTTGTTCAGTCACCCTGGCCGCCGAGTGGAGCGTAGACATTTATGAGCCGGCCATCTTCGCCTGCTACTCAATCTGTCTGCATCCACATCACTCGGTGGTTTTCGTTGCCTAGTTCTTTCCAGGCTACTGTGGGTGCTACTAGCATTGCCACCCCGCCTTTCGACGGGTGTGGTGGGGCTGAGACAATGTGCAACTCCCAGCCCCATCTCACCTTTCTCGTCACAAACTCGCCTGCCACCCGGATCTGGTGCTCCTGCAACATGAGCACGTGCACACCGCGCCTGATGCACAGGTGCACCAGGTGGGCGATCTGCTGCGTTCGGCACAGGGAACGCGCGTTCCAGCTGGCCACCTTCGTCACTCGGTTTGCAGTAAAAACTGCCAAACCCTGCCCGGGGACTCTTTCATTTCTCTGGCGCGGCAAGGATCAGATACTGCCCGAATGCTGCAAAACACCCCCCGATCGGTCAAAATGCCACTCTTGTGGTCATCAATGCGCCGGATGGTGCTGTCAGCACTTCGTTCGCATCGTGTCACGTACATGTCGCTGGCGGCTGCGGGATCGGCGACCGCAGCAGCAATCAAGGCTCGATCAGCAGTGTCGCCATCGTGAAGGCCTCCCTGTCCTGTAACACCAAAGTGAACTCCATAGTTACGAGAGATTCTTCAAAATATGTAAAATTGAGCGGCCGGAAAAAATCTTCTTCTTTTCACTTTCGAAAATAGAAAGACTTTTCTTTTGTAAAATATAGCCTATTTTTTGGTGACTGCATAGATGTGAAAGAAAGCTCATAAAATGATAAGGGTAGGCGGTTTTTTTTTTTTTTTTGGCCCATGTCCGTCGGCCCACAGAATTTTACGCGCGCGCGCGCGCAAAAAAAAAACTTTTCAGAAAAAAAAAAACTTTTGCCACAAGACTTTCTGCTACTGGATGTCACACCATATGTGCCGGCTATACTACTGGCCAGTCCGCTGTTGGCACTTTTGTGCCCGTTGTTGGTAGAATTTCTGGACGATGAGCTCAAAGGTGAGTGTGATGAACTTGATGTCCGAGGGGTTGCGGTGGCAGTCTAGAGTTCAACAGTCCTGAACGCCGCGCGGGGTGCGTTTTGACAAAACCTTCCATAGTCGGAGGCTGCAGATGATAGACGATGCCACAGGAGAAAAAACACTCGGGTTTGAACTCGAGATCGCGGTTCGCTGGGTACGCTGCGAACAATAAAGCAGTGACCCAGAGGACTGTCGATTGCGCGGGTGTCCGTCAATCTCTTATCTCTCTTCTGACATGCCCCATTGCGATGTCACGGTCCTACCGAACCACCGTGCGAGAGCCTACTGACGGCTGGTCGGTGGCATTTCCATCGGCGAGAATAAGCGCCAGCTACCCGCAGATAGTATGGTGAACTTCAACTTCTGCTTTCCTCCACCTTGTGCAAGGATGGTTGCTCTCGCGGCTTCTGCGGCGGTCTGCTGTTGAAACCCCCAAAGGCGGACGTCGACACCGTCACTTCGGGTGTAGTGGCTTTGTCAATATTACCCGAGTACACAAAGATGCCCTGCTTGGTGTAAACGGAGTTTGTCGGTACTCTGCCGACCCTCCTGTCAGCAAGCTTTAGCCAGTGGCCACCTTCTGATGCGTAGCAAACGGCGCCGGACTCACAAGATGTACCTCACCCACATCGAAAGAGACCATTGATGTCTCGACATCCGCACGGAGGGCAGGTGCTTCTAGCACACGGCAATTGGTTAGACGCCGTGTGCAACGAAGGCAGTTATGCTCAGGGATGTGCGGTCTAGACTGTCAGGCGACGAGTGCCGTTTTCTTCGCAAATATACCGCGGCACAAGGCATTGCCGCCGGTCAAGTGCACTAAGTCGCAAGCACCGTGAACGCATCGCTTGCCCCGCGTCCTTTTCATGCCTCCTCAGTCGAGTCTCAGATACTAGTAGCTGCTTGAGGCGTCGGAAGGCATAGACGCGTGCACTGCCCCGGACTGGTTCTGTGTGATAATCGCACCACAGTGGCAAAACCTCCCGACATGCCTTGCCGGTAAAACCGCGCACACTTTCGAGGCTGAGGCTGTGCTTGTATCCCGCGTGCTTCGACTGCGTCCAGCAGGAGCTACGCAAATCTTGCTGTTTAGATTGACACCAACGTCAAAGTAGCACGATATTGCTTGCCCAGCGCACCAACCCAGCACCGGGCATAGTCAGCTTCAAAGTCAATACACACTGAGGTAAACAAAGTCTACGCGATTTGCATCGCCGTGAAGTATCGGTGTGATGAACAGGTTTTCGACTTTTCGCGAGCCGGACACGCTCGTGACTACGCCTGCAGTCGCTCTCACGACCGGTTCCAATGCACAGATCCCAAAAGTTTTTTTTTTTGGCAAAAGTTTTTTTTTTCCGGGGGTTCCCAAAAATTTACGCGCGCGCGGACATGGGCCAAAAAAAAAAAAACCGCCTACCCTAGGGAAGGTGTAAAAAACATTTTGGTAAACATTGTTTACCGATTTTTCAGAAATAGGGGGGGGGGGGGGGGTAGGGGGGGTCAAAAGGTCTTTTTTTGCGTCAAAATGGTGACATTTTCAGCCTGTAGACTTAACGGCAGTTTAAGGCTAAAAAAACATGCAACCCGCCTCAGAAATGCCCGGAAACGTGTTTTTGGGGAAAGTTTCATGGAAAATGGCCCAGGGGGGGGTGTATTAGTTGATGGTTTTAGGGTGGACACCGTTTGGTACCGGCTAGCAGCCTGTGTGTGTGCTTCACTGTTCATACCATGCAAAGATGAGGCTACAATCACGTGCAGGCAGCCACAAATGGAAGCAACAAAAGGGCAAACGACACCCAGGAGGAAGGCAGCTATGAACGTTGCTCGTCTGGATGGTTAACAACGTCCCAAAAGGCTCTCTGAGTCTTGCGCAAGCTGAGGTGTTGTTGACACCGCAGGCAGCAGCTCTTCCCCGAACTTCTGCTGGAGCGATATTCACAAAGTTCGATGTCTTTCCGAGAAAAACAATGAGATGCTCTCATCCGTAGTGGGATTTTCCAGATCCCAACGTTTTTGTTGAAGGGATGCACGCGACAGTGTCTTTTATTCAAGTTCGCCTTTCGTACACCACCCCGAAAGGGTCGCATTGCACACGCACGGAAGACAATACTGGTCACCGGGGTGTATCTCTGGTACCTAACCCCAACGCACGTTGAGCTTGAACAAAAATAGAAAACTGGACTTGAACGAAAAGGTTCGGCGGTGGATTTATAGGACTGCCACGACATAGCAGCTCAGGGCAGGGTATCTGCAGCTTGCGGTAGCACGCTACACGACACAGGCCACTACGAAAGCTGGCGCTGACGTCAAGGACTCGAGGGGGCGGCACGTTACGAAGCCGTACCTCATTGAGTCGCTTGTCGATGCCTCCTACGAAGCCCCACCATCCCCAACTCTCAGGAAAGTCTTTTGAGTAAAAATACATAGGTTTGGGCAGTGTTGTTTTCCTTCTTCGGTTCATGCTGTCACTATTTTTGGGGTTGTCACCTAAAAAGAAGAACACCGGTACCAAACGGTGTCCACCCTGAGTCCAAAAATTGGGCACTCGTAAAAAGGCCTTTTCGGGGCACTTCAGCAGCCAAAAAGCATGTTTTAGGCATTTCTATACGGTTCTGGGGCGGTTTACCAAATTTTATTGCCTTTTAGGAGCCCCTATGTGGTTCCCAAAAAAATGACCTATTTTGACAGCTTTTGACCCCCCCTAGGGCTATGTAGGATGGAAACGTTGGAAACGTTTCCGTTTCCGTTTCCGTTTCCGTTTCCTTCTTTTTGGCGGTGGATGGAAACGCCGTTTCTGAGAAACGGCTGGTATGCCACCAGTATACTGGCTGAAGGTCCGACCGGAAATGTGTTCCGAACGGCGGACCCCCAATCCAGTGGGAAACCATGGACAAGGAGGCTCCGAAAAAGAGGGAGGAATGAAGCATCAGAGTTGCGACCGCGTGGAGCAGACGCAACCACACGCATCCGGTTGTGATGACTTGAGGTCTGCAGCTCTTTATACCAATGGCTGTTGTGGCGACGATGCTCTGTTAGGCCGGTTGGCCAACGCGCTGAAGACGATCGAGAAAGCACATCCGCTTCCAATAATAGGCTATACAGATACGATCGTTCAGGACAGCGGGAGCACCGCCGCGCCACGGGCTACAAGACCGGGGTTTTTCGGCGGCGAAAGACAAAGAGGGAGTGCAATCAGCATCAGGAGGTGAGAAGGGCACACGTATGCCGGGGCAATGTTAAACCCGCCAGAAAAGCGATGGCCACGCAGTAACGTGTGCGTCATCGCTTGCCACAGTGCACCTTGCATACGACGACGGGTGGCAACCGTCACCGGAAGGGGCACCATCGGGCGGTGTTGTCGGAGCATAGACAGCGACGGCAGGAAGAACCCCACCGACAATGCAGAAGAGGACGGCAGATTCAAAAACCCCCACTCGGCACGGCCGCCGATACAAGTAAACATGAGAACGCGGGTTGGAAGCAGCAGAGGACGAAGTGGTAGGCACAGAAGAGTGGAATCTGGTGTCAGAAAACCTCAGCATCCGCATGTGATTACATTCTGCATCCTCTGAAAGGAAAGCCAAAATTTGGCTGGAAACGGACACCCGACGGACACACAGAAGGACCCGCGAAGTGGTTATCCTATAGGACCCCTCAGCATGAGGAGCCTTCCGGCGTTTCTTTTAAAAGAAACGGAAACGTTTCCGTTTCCGTTTCCGTTTCCGTTTCCATATTTCGAAAAAACTAAAAGAAACGGCGTTTCCATCCAACTTAGCCCTAGGGGGGGGGGGGGGGGTGTTTACAAGTTTTGGCCTATCCGGTACATGTAACAAGTGCGGGTGGGGGGGGGGGGGGGGGACCCCCCCCCCCCCTCCTGCATGGCTGGCAGGTCACCCGGTGTCAAGCGACCGACTCCCCAACTGCCGCTGGCCAGGTCAGGCTGGCACGACAAAGGAGTTACGGAGGGCGGCAGCTTGGGCAATGCCGACTTTGCGGAGGCATTCAACGGACGACGATCTGTCGCAGTGGACACAAGGAGCTGAGCCCTGCGCTCCTTCCCAAAAACGCCAAGCAGCTCCTTTCGCTTCGCTGCGAGGTTATCCTTACCCTAATCTTGGCATCCGCGGAGTGCCCGTCCCGCGAGCGCTGTTCCAGAAACGGGCTAAAAAAACAAGAGTCGAGGGCCGAGGAAACCTTTCGGTATTTAGTATGTACACTAAAACAAGGATTAATCATCTCTGCTCTCGGTAGCTATTTATTCCCGCAGGGAGCCTGAGATACAGTAAATACACAACAACAAACATGACGGATGCCGCCTTCTTCATTGAAGCTGTTGCAGACGGCACGTTTGGAGAGTGCGTTGAATGGAGTGAGGAAAGGGTGCTTGCTCGTATCCGCGACTTGCGTGGTTCGCAAACACAGGACGCGCAAGCCTTTCAGGCTGAGCTTGCTGCCGCAAGCAACCCAAACTTGGGAATTAGCTCCAACAATGAAGGAGTGAAATTCTGTGTGTGGCACGACAAAGGAGTTACGGAGGACGGCAGCTTGGGCAATGCCGACGTTGCGGAGGCATTCAACGGACGACGATCTGCCGCAGTGGACACAAGCCTGCGTCCAACTTCTTCCCACGTTGCCACCTGGACACCGGGCAAAACGACACAGAATTTCACTCCTTCGTTGTTGGAGCTAATTCCCAAGTTTGGGTTGCTTGCGGCAGCAAGCTCAGCCTGAAAGGCTTGCGCGTCCTGTGTTTGCGAACCACGCAAGTCGCGGATACGAGCAAGCACCCTTTCCTCACTCCATTCAACGCACTCTCCAAACGTGCCGTCTGCAACAGCTTCAATGAAGAAGGCGGCATCCGTCATGTTTGTTGTTGTGTATTTACTGTATCTCAGGCTCCCTGCGGGAATAAATAGCTACCGAGAGCAGAGATGATTAATCCTTGTTTTAGTGTACATACTAAATACCGAAAGGTTTCCTCGGCCCTCGACTCTTGTTTTTTTAGCCCGTTTCTGGAACAGCGCTCGCGGGACGGGCACTCCGCGGATGCCAAGATTAGGGTAAGGATAACCTCGCAGCGAAGCGAAAGGAGCTGCTTGGCGTTTTTGGGAAGGAGCGCAGGGCTCAGCTCCTTGTGTCCACTGCGGCAGATCGTCGTCCGTTGAATGCCTCCGCAAAGTCGGCATTGCCCAAGCTGCCGCCCTCCGTAACTCCTTTGTCGTGCCAGCCTGACCTGGCCAGCGGCAGTTGGGGAGTCGGTCGCTTGACACCGGGTGACCTGCCAGCCATGCAGGAGGGGGGGGGGGGGGGGGGGTACCCACCCCACCACCCCACCCGTCCCCCTGACAACGAGCCCTTTAGGGGCCTTAATCAGGGGGGGGGGGGGGTCGGTAAACATTCACTGTACTGTGGGTCGGGCCTGGCGTGTCGCTCTCTATAGTGCGTCTTCGTCACAACCACGCAGCCTGTTTGAGGCGGGGGGGCCTCCAAGCGAACACTTTTGAAGCGGGACAACCTGCATACGTCTGTTTTTCAGTGGGGACAACCTCCGAACCTTGGCCTTGGACGTGCGGTAACAACGTCCCAACATTGGATAGGTAGGATTGTCCCATCTCGAAAACAAGGGTTTAGAGGTTGTCCCACCTCGAAAACAAACCTTTAGAGGTTGTCCCACCTCGAATGCAAACTTTTAGAGGTTGTCCCACCTCGAAAACAAGCTTTTAGAGGTTGTCCCACCTCGAAAACAAACTTTTAGAGGTTGTCCCACCTCGAAAACAAACTTTTAGAGGTTGTCCCACTTCGAAAACAAGCTTTTAGAGGTTCCCACCTCGAAAGCAAGCTTTACTGGGGGGGCCCAAATACAATAGGTATAATATTGTATTTGGAGGGGAAGGATAGAGAAAACCGGGTTTTCAAACAGTCTGGATGCTGATAGTCTGGGTGCAGGCGCTTGCAGGTCAACATTGCCCTTCAAACCCTGAAACTTCTGCCCATCTTTGGTACACTCGATGGCGCAGTGTTGACACCGCAGCGCAGGGGATCCCGCCCACTGCTGCTCCAACAGCTGACCATGCGGGGTCGGGCATAAGGAGTCCGGCAAGGGCGGGCAGGGCAATGGACTACCAGAAGGGTAGAGCAGGTTAGGTGATTCTTCCGACTGACGGTTCACCACAACACCGGCAGAATTTGGGGGCGTAGACGAGCCGCGTAGCTGATCTTGAGCAGGAAGTATCATGGAGGGTGACGGCGCACGGACAGTCACGCTGTGGGCAATCTGGGGGACCCGGACAAAGGCCGCGAGGTAAACATTGTCCCAAGGAATGTCCTCGACGAGGCTGACCCGTAGATCGTCGAAGAGGATCCAACCTGAGTCTTGCGCAACGTACGTGACGAAGTGCCCACTAGCCGTACTCTCCCCCAAGTGCACCACGACTGCAGCGAGGCGCAGTAGGTGGCCCGGTAGCTCTAAGAGGAGAGGTAACCCAACGTCATTCCGGCGTCTAGCGCCATTTCTCGTGTAGATGCCAAATTGCATCAGTACACAATCAGCCGTTAGCCGGAGGTTCGTATCCTCTGCCACAGTCCCTACAGCTTCGCAGTCGCACCCTCTCTTCGGATTTACAAACCCGCGTACGCAGAGAGAATCTTCCAGCCTTTTTCCGCAGGGGATCTGCAGACATTGTACCGCCTGAGGGCTGGAACTAGTTCGTCCACATGCCTCACATCGTGTCGTGTTGGTCCAACGGTTCTCCACGCATGCTAAGAAGAGCTGGTAGCCCGGGCAGGGGGCCTCGGTTTCGTCCGGTCCCAGCGTCGTCTCAGTCGCGTTCAGGATCGCTACCAATGCTTCGTGTGCATCGTGCTGCAGCGCATCGCAGAAGTTTGGGAACATGTTTAAGACGGCCTGCACACCCATTCTTCGACAGTCCTGGCTGCGCTGGTCCCCGCTGTCGCGCGAGCTTGCTAATACGGCAAAGTAAGCCAGGAAGTCCCGGAGGAACCCACAGCAGTTGAGGCGGTCCTGAGCAAGGCTCCAGTACATCTCCCTGATCGGTTCAACCCGTATGAGGAGTTGCAGCACAGCACCAAGGAAGCACGTATTCCCCAGATTTGGGAGGCCGGCAGGACCAAACAGTGCCGGATCATGCTTCACGAAAGGCGGACTTGCACAGATGACCGATTGGCAGCGTGTGGATGTCGGGGGAACTGCATGAGCTGGTTTACAGGCATTCGCCCGGCGTCGCTTCGAGTCACGTTGCTCGTCCCCTTCAGCCTTTCGTTTGTGGCCCTTCCGTGTGGACTCAGGGGGGGTGGTCGAGTCTGCCTGTCGGGCCGACGTCTCGGGGGATGGCGGTGGGGGGGAGTCGGCTTCTGGAACGGGTTGGGGGTGGCCTCTGTACTTCACAAAGGGCTTCTCAGCCAGAAGGCGCTCAATCGCCTGGTCCATCGCGGCCGGTTCTGGCATCAACAGGACACGTTCCACCTCGTGGATCAGCCAAAAGAAATGTGCACGCACTTTCCCGCAATGCTCGCCAAACTTAGCCTCCGGATACGTATCTAGTAGCCACTTGCGGAAACCGCTCTTTAGTACGCTCTTACGGTAACCGCGTCGCATGAGTTTCAAAACCGTGTTGTTCATCTCAGTTTTGAAGTCATACAGGTTGTTGGCGATCCTACCGTTACGAACGAGGGCCCCAATGAGGATACTCGAACCGAAGTTGGACGGGGCCGTCGAGAGGACCGACGTGTACGCGAGGGGGCGGTATGGGTAGGCTTTCGCTTTGTCCAGAACCGACAGTCGCATGTACCTCCTTCCAGACGCGTCGGAGACTTCGTGTCTTATTCGTATGCCAAGGAAGGTGGAATCCCCTACGCATGTGTTCGTCTGCTTGTATCGCATGCTGTAGATGGATTCGGGCGGGGGTTTCGTCCCGAAGCACAGTAGGTCATCGATGAAACGGCGCGTCATGCTGAGGAGTGTAGCCCGTCGGATTTCCTTTTCAGCCAGGAGCTTCAGCATGTACCTTTTCTCCTTTGCGTAGCAGAAGAGATTTGCAATGTCCGGGGAGGCGTTAGCACCCATCGGGATGCCCAGTATTTGCCGCATGAGGGTGCCATTCACCAGTACATACGTGTTCGCTAGGCAGAAGGCAAGGAGAGCTTTGAGGTCCTGCGCGGAATACGCTGCCTGCTGCGAACTTAGCTCCGTCGATAGCTTGAAAGTAAAACAGCGTTTCTTCCTTTGCGGCCCGTGCTGGCTCTTCGGTCGTACCAGGACTAGGTCTTCAACCCGTATGCCAAGCCGTTCGGCTTCCGCCGCAAAAGCCTCGTCGATGGTATTGGAAATCTCTTCCGACAGCTCCTCGAGCCCCAGCTGGTCGTACATGGTTGTGAAGTCAAACGTACCAGCAACTAGACCCGAGAGCTCATCAACATGAGTCTTCAGGAAGAAGGCCGTGTCGTCGCTGGACTCCGTGATCCAGAAGAACCTGAACCCGGTCGCATTGAAACGGTCGTTGTCCTCCCTCCGTAAGATCTCCATGACCGATTTCAACAACCCCGTCAGATCTAGCTGCGCATCTGTCGTTGATGAGAATGTCGCATCCGGGCGGCGTGTTTCGCGTTCAGGGAACGTCTCCTCCGGGCCCACAGTGTTCTTGCGGGAGACCCCCGCTATGTACCTCATGGTTATCACCTCCTTATGTAGTTTCAAGGTACCATACAAATAGGGGAGGGTGTTCGTGGGGCTCAGCCCTCTGTCGTCCAGGTATGTCTTGTGGTCTGCAACGACTTCCTCCGGTGTCTTTTCGCTCGGGGCGTAGTTTACGCTGTGGTTGACCTTCGTGTATAGATCCTGGTTGTAGAATCGTCTGCATACGAACCCGAAGTCATGTGAGCTCTTGTCGACCGGGAGAATCACGACGTCCTTGTACAGTTCCCGCAGGCGTCGTCGCGTCGTGGTCGTCACCTCCGGTTCGGCCCCGATTCTCGCCACGCCGACAGTCGACAGTATCTTCTCCCGCAGTAGCCTGGCGAAACTAGGCGGGGAATCGCTGAAATACCCTTCGATGAACAAAGCCACCGCCTTATCAACCTCAGTACAAATGGCCTCGTCGCCGCCGTCCGGTCGGAACTTGCGACCTTTGTCGAAGAGTGTAACGAGCTCGCTGCTGGTGTCGAGGAGGTGTGCCTGCCCACACGCATGGCCCTGGATGTGGTATCCTTGTAGTAGATATCTCTGACACGGGCATTCCTCGGGCGGAGGGGCCGGCTCCGGGGTCGTCTGCCTTGATACCTCCGTGAAGTTGGAAAGGAGGACACCAAGGGGGGGGTTGAGTGATGTAGAGACCCTTGTATTGATGAATTCCGTGGGGTCGGCGAGGAGAGCACGGAGTTGCGCATCGTGACGAAAGATGGCGGCCAGTTTGCGTTCGTCGAGCAACTTACTGACTTGTTGGATACAGAACCACGGAGTTCGCGCCGCACTTTTCTTCAAATTTCAGGGGGGGGGGGGGGGGGGGTAAAGTCTAGGGGGGGGTAAATGACAACGAATTATACTGATACAAAAAAGTCTTTTTTTTTTCCCCCGAAGATTTGTCCTCTTCTTCTGAAAGAGAAAAAAGAACGATGTGAACTCTTCAAAAAGAGAAAGAATGAGTGGATGTCGGGCATACAATATGAAGAGCTTTTTGAGCATGACCTGTAGAGCGGTCGACGAAGTGTGTCATAATGTCATAGAGTGTGAACTTTCGCTCGGCTTCCTGTGTTTTTTGTGTTTCCGACGATGTGTGTCAGGGAGGGGAGAAGGGTCGAATTATCGGAGTATTTGTTGTAATGACCGTACAGACCATTTTACCAATTATGCGGGCGGCCTCCGCGCACAGTGGATCGGAGGGCGGCGGTTCGCCATCGTTGCCGCGCCGTATCACGGCGAGACAGCGCCGCCAGCACAGGCGGAGCTCGTGGGGAACCAGGAAGGGGCCGGAAGCCTCCAACGTCCACGTTGGCGGACGTAGTGCTCGAGGCGCCGTATCGCGTTCCCGTGCTTGAGCTCCGTCTCACACGCTACGCCCCCTACCGGCACTCTTCGCAACGACACGGGTCATCTTCAACTCCGACTTCCCGCGGCCGGAGTGCACGCGCGCCTCCCCGGGCACCGCGTACCTCTCCAGCAGGTATTTTTCGCATACCGACGAGAGCACCATCCACTTCTCGACGTCGCCTTCGCGGGCAGCAGCATGCACGGCATCCAGCACCGGGACGGCGACGTCCTTCCCCGTCGGCGCCACCGGTATTGCCCGCGGCACACTGTATCTCCACGTCCGCTGCTCGAACGCATCGATTGCGAGTTGCACTCGGACGCAATGGTGACCCCTCACGCTCCCCACGTCGATCGTCTCACAAGCAGAAAAAGCGAGCGTAGCTGCTCGGTTCAGCAGGGCGTAGTCAATGCGGCTGCCGGGCGTGTTGGTGCCCGTGTACGTGTTGGGCGGCTGTCCCCCGTCACGCGCAGCCTGCAGCTTCGCAGCGTCCAACCATCCGTTGCTGACGGCATAGCACAATGTCGGGGACCGCTCCACGTCCGTGTTAAGGTCGCCTAACACGACCGCAGGGGCCTGCCCAACCATGCACTGCGCCGCGAACAAGACCGACTGCAAAAGACGCTCTCGGGACGCCGATTCTCCGTTCCCCAACGGGGCGTACACCACGAAACAGTGAACGAACGTTCTCCCTACCCCGGTCGCGATAAGCGTGTGGATGACCCGGCTGGCCACCTCTATCAGGGAACCATTGGGCAACCGCCGGCTGCCGCAATAGCATCCCGATCCCTCCTCCCTTCTGTCCGGAGTGTGGGTTCCTCCGGACAGTGCCTGCTTCGTTTCGGCGGCTGCGGTAGTCCCCACAACGTCTTCCACCTCGACCTGTCGACGCCGCAAGGCCTGGAGAGGTATTCCGTCGCCTCCGCTAGTTGCGTCGCGCTCATCGCCGTCTCCTGCACTGCTATCGCATCTGCGGGTCTCGTGGCGTGAGCGTGTTAAATGGCGTGGCTACCGTCGAAGCACGACGCCCGTGAGTATGCGTACACCGCGGGTGAATGGCTCTTAAGGTGCGGGGACGTCCACCCGAACCCTGGTCCCCCGCGCCTCCTCACCCTCGCATCCATCGATGTGACTTCGCTCCCCTGCACATCGACGAGGTGCGGGCGATGGCACCCGGGAACCCACGCCCCGCGCGCGATGCAGCACATGCGCGGTATCGTACCGGGCTGCGCCGGCCGGCCGACGGGGACGTCCGCAGCGGAAAGCAGCCGCGGCAGTCGAGGCGAGCGTTCGGCGCCCGGGTCCAGGGTTGGGATGCACATCCCCACATCACATCAAGCGGGCTCCCGCAGCATCGCCGTCCGCGCGGGCGTCGTGGCTTGACGGCAGTCAGGCGCGCGAGCACGTGACACACGCTGGTGCCGCACTCTTCGCACCTCCTCTGCATGCGGCCCTTCTGGATCGTCTTTCGACAATCGCCGCACTCAAATTCCGTTGGGGCCCGCACCCCATCGTCAGCTCGTGCCGGTAATGTGCCTGCGTCGATTCCGTAGCTATCCGCAATTGCCGTGAAATGGCAATTCCCGTCTCCCGGAACTTGGATGTACCTTGCGCACATACCGCGCGCCGTTCGTTCCATCCACTCATAGTCGGTGTCGTCGTTTTCTGCCGTTCCCGTTACGTCCCCTCCTCCGACCAGGCTGGCCTCGCTTCATTTCGCGGTCGACGATACAAAACCGGCCAGCGTCGACTGCCTGTCCGATTTCTTTGTCGTGGATGCAGCGGAGTTCTGCATCTTCGCCGGTGGCTTTGCCTCGTTTCGTTCCTGAGACGCCGATTCGGTGCCGGACCTCGCCCTTTTCTTCGCCCCCGTCTTCTGGCCCCCCGGCTTGGTGCCTTTCGTCTTCTTGGTCTTCCCTTCCTCGCGGTCCGCACTCGGCTGTCGCCGCGGTGACGGCGACTTCTGTGCTCCGGCCTGCTTTGTCTGCACTTCCGCCAGTCGCTTGGTGAGGTCCTCGATCTGGCGAAGAGCTTCTTTCAGCTGTGCGCGCAGCTCCTCCATCTCTGTTGCTTCTGGTGTGCCGGCTGGTTTAGGGCCTGCTGGCCCAGTGGCCGATTCAATGTTGAAGTCCTTCCCGCCTTTACCGCCCTTCATAGGACTGCCTTTCTTTCCGCCACTCAAACCCTTCGCTGCACTCCCTCCCTCGGGCAGTTGCTTCCCAGCCTCGCGCCATCGTTCGATTCCCTTTCTCTTTCCGTAGCAGCTCAAAAACTCCGCCCAGGTGTATCTTTCCTGCTCCCGTACTGAGCCGACCTCTGCAGGGTCTCGTCTCTTCTCCGGTGCCGCTGCTTGCACCCACCTCTGTTCGGTCTCGGCGATCGGCCGGGCTGAGGAAACCTCGATGCGTGTTCCCCCTCCGGTAACACCGAAGACCCATGAGGGCGGTTCCGTTCCCCTCACCACTGCGAGCACCCTTCCTCTCTTCGGAATGACTTTGATTGCAGTCACCCCCTCCCACCCTGCCGTTCTCAGAAAGGCTTCAGCCTGGGCTGCCGTGGTCCGTTTTGCAAATCCGTAGACGTCCCACGGCATCCCGTTCCTTTTTGGCACGGCCTTCTCTCCCACCGCGGTCCGGACGCGTTCTTCGGCCTCCGGTGCCACCCGAAGCCCGAACCCACGCCTGTTGGCCGCCAGCCTCTGAGCCTGCAGGCGCCTTGCTAACTCCCTTGCCTCAGGGAGAGTCGTGCTGAGCCAGACGATCGGTCCTGCGTCCTTCTTATCGCGCACGAAAACGCCGCGATGACCCGATGCAGCCTCGAGCGTCTTCGCCTGCTCGCCGGTAACACGCAAAAGTGCGCCGATAGATCGCGCCGGGTCCTCGGCTCTACCGCGTGTCTCAACACCGGTGATCCCGCCGTCAACGTGTTGCCCAGGACCACGGCTCGGAGGTGAGACATGTTGATAATCGTTTGTGTGATTTTCTTGTTTCCCAGTCAGTGTTTCACAGTGTTTCACATGGTTCCACTTTCTTACACAAACGTTCCCAAGAGCGACTGGTGATTTCATGTGAAAGACACGGGATTTTTGTGAAATTCGGTGTGTCTCCAATGTGCCACCCCAATCATGGTCTATAATGGTGATTGGCCCCGACAGGACCCGTGCGGTGTGAAGCATGTATCCATACCAAGCATGGCCGTGCAATCCCCACCGAGAAAGTGTTGGGAGGGAGGGTTACTCGACTGACTCTTTTGCTACTCTTTGGTGTAATCGACACGCCACCCAGTAAGAACCCGGTGGGGAGGGGAGTGGTCTGTGAATCAAACTGTAAACGAAAGGGAGCACACCACATCTGGAGCCAAGTTAATCAGACCGACGATGGCACCTGTGTTCTTCACACCTACGAAATGGCTGCTGAAGCCGTACACGACCGTAGCGATGCAAATGACAAGGGAGAAGAAGATGATAACTCTACCCGGCAACGAGATCCTGGAGCGTTTCTGGCCGTCCTCAGGATGAACGAAGCACCCAAGCAGCAAGTCGAATTGAGTATGCATGTGTGCGCGCAGCGATTCCTTGGCATTGTCGTCGGCCCCGTCTTCAAACCACGTGATGGAGACAGAGGAACGGCCGCTGTGTGCCGACTGATCATCGGCATCATTCAACAACTCGGCGCGTGTGGAAGTGATGACATTCCGATTTTGCAGAAGAACGACTTGGATGATCAGGGTTGTTAGAATTTGTGTCAGGAAGAACATGTAGAACCCATAGTAAGACTTCACGAGCACTTCGGTCACGAGCAGGTTCGGTGCCCACAGGAGGTCCCAGTTGAGGGGAAGTGTGATGGTCATGTCCACCAAAGTCACAAGCAGAATTGACAGGACGGAGTCGATGAAAGACCATTTGGCTGTGTAATCCAGCAGCCCCAAGGCTTTGTTCCGGCTCTTCTGGGACAGAACCGTGGGTGGCACAAAGAACAGCCAAGTCAACAGGGCGTGCTTGATCCACACCCATGTGAAACAAGCGCTCCCAATCCCAAGCGCTAGAACCCATAAACCCCCGTTGAACCCGTCCCGGCTGAACTTAATGGTCGTGTAATCATACACTGACACCAGTTTCGCTTGCCCTGCAATTTCAACTCTAGCCGAGATTGAGACTGCCGCATGATACAGCTGTGCAGACAGCTGCAGTGGAACGATGACGACCAGCGCGATGCAAACAAAAACCTTTACAGATTTCGGCACCACAGGATGTCCGCAAACCGATTCCGAACATCGCAAGGTGTCCCACCAACTATCGGCTTTGCCTTCCCTCTCATTGTCACAATTCATCCCCACATTGTTGAGAAGCAGCGGACGTGATTCCTCAGCTCTTTGAGACAATACTTTTCGCACGCGAAAGGCCGTGTATATGCCAAGCCCAAGCACAAAACAAATCGGGATGACTGCCAGTAGAAGAATCTGCACTTTCGAGCCCCAATCCGCGTATGTGTGCACGACCTGCTCGGGTTGCGAAAAAGGTTCCCCGCAAACAGCTTCACGTTGGTGCCGGTCGAAAGTTGCTTCGGCAGCAGGACTCCTCAGGTGGTCGATAGTTGACTCCATCAAGCCGTTGAACAAATCCGTTGCAGCTTCGTCTGCACCGGGTTTTTCCAGGTTGTCGATCCAAGCCTGAAACCCTGGCCCGGAGCACTTATGACAGGAAACCCGCATGGTGACGAGATCGCTCATCAACCCAGTCACGGGAAAACGCAGTCCATGGGGCATCATAGTGGGATACACGCAGCTGAGAAGTAAGGATTGGTTGAGTGTGAGATTGTAAAACGGGTCCTTCAGTATCATAAGCGCGGCGTCCAGCTCGAGGGTTGTATTGTAAAACGCGAGTTCTAGCCGGAAATTGTCGTCGATGTCGTCACCCTTCCCGACCCAGTACAGCCCGTAGTCGAACGCAACGTACAGAGGCTCTTCCGCTGAGAACACGATTATTGTATCCAACTCGCTCCCGTTCATCGGGTTTGGAAGGAAAACGTCGAGTGCTGAGATAGCATTCAGCCCGGAAATGGTCCAGTTCCCTATGCTTATCCTTACGTATCCGAGGTCCACGTCTTGCGGGTTTGAATGAATCGGCTTGTTCAACACCGATGTTTTTGTGTGGTGCGACACGATTGCACTGCCATTCCAGCCTGATGTCGATGCTTCGAGTAACGCGGAAACGACCTTGTTGATCGAGTAGTCGGACGGTATTTTGCCAAAGATTTCGTCCACCAGCAAGTCGAAGCCTTCGACCAACACATTCTCCCGGAAGTCGAGCAGCCCTGTTTGCTTGCTGGGACGGGGGCATTGCGACCCACTATCGTGGACGAACGCCTGGAGGATCGCATTCAACACCGGTCGTAGCTCTGTTTCGATAGTGTACGGTGTTGCGCGAGACACTGAACGCCCGTACATCAATAACAACGCCTGCACGAAGCTATTAAACAGCGCATTGAGCCCTCCCGATGCTGGGAGGACTGGTTCAGTAACCGTACTGTTCAGAGTCAAGTTGAATCCCTTGGGGGCAAGGGTGAAATATGTCAGGTTCAAGACATTCAGTGCATCAAAGAGACAATGTACCGCCCCTGACTCGTGCAGTGAACCAATCTGAATTTCCGACAGTGTCGTCGAGTTTAGCCCGATGACGGACCGTTGGTACAGGGATGCACCGAAGTCGGCGGTGAAATTTGAAAGGAGCGCGAATCGGCCTCCACCTTCGATAATGGCGTCCGATATAGTGACCGAGGTCGCAACCACACCGCCTGCGTAGATGTGGCTGGTGGAGAAGTTCGACTCAACGGTGTGGTTCGAGACCACGGAGAACACGTCGAAATCGGTGATGTTGTCGAGGTGGTTCACGTAGAACTGCTGCACAGTGGAATTGATATGCACGCTGGCGGTGCCGTGGATCGGGATTTCGAGGGAAGTGTTCGAGGTAAAGACACCACGAGGGAAAAACTGGTCGATGACTTCATTTATCACGAGAGAGTGCGCGTCTTGCGGGGAAGGAACGTTAAACACGTTTTTTACTACCGTTTCGGCCAGCCAAAACGGCAGGGAACTGAAGGGCAGATCTGCTTCGAGACCAGGCGCGTCTTCTCCGGCTGGAACTGGAGGGAGAGGCGGTAGCGGTCGATCTCGAGAGGTTAATGCTTTAGAGATGTTCGTGAGGGTAGGATTGAGGCCTTTCACGGTTGATTGCAAAGCATCGCAGACGAAACTGGTGATGATGGGGGTCACCAAGGAGCCAGTGACTAAAGCTGCTTCGATGCCGGTGCACGCTGCATTGAAAAGAAACCCTCGGCCACTACACTTCAATCGGACGGTTTCCCCCTTCAGCTTGCACACCAAATCAACAGAAGCAGGTGGCTTTCCTTGACTGGTCGAAGGAGACGCGAACTCCAGCGTAAAATCAACCGTCGGAAGTTGTAACGTCCACGTTGCCATCCCGTCATGTGGTGTCCCTGCCAGCCCCAGTCCGAATGGGCCAGTAAGTACAATCTCGATGTTGGTCAGTACGACTCGAACGTCGTATTCGTCTTCATTCTCAATTTTGCTGCTCATCTCAAAGTCGCCGATGCTTACATTCTGAAGGTACCCAGTGTCCGTGAGCACAATAAATAAGGTCGAGCTGTTGTAGAACGTCCTCGGAGCCACCTTGAACTGTACGTCCTTCAGAAGTGCGTTGAGTGCGCTCCACGGCCCGTCGCTTGCGGTGTGGACTTCTGCCGAGCAGCAAGAGAACACAACATAGCTGAGTGCAAACAGGAGACGGGCGACTGACATGCGTATTTATTTTCCTTTTTTGTCCTCTCAGAAGTGCCAAGTGAGATCTGCGTTGTGTTTTTCATGACCGCCGCCGTGCAACACTATGTGGTTCTCGGTGCGCAACGATGCTCGTCGTCTTCGTGTGCAAAAACAACCCAAGGGTATAATTGGTGGGTGTCCCTATTTGTCCGGATATTGTTTGCCCTTCCTCAATCTGGAACTACTTAATTGACTTTGAGTGAAAACACACACATACTAGCAAGCTTACTTGAGCGCCGAGCGTGTCTAGTGGAATCCCATTTTCCGTTTCCACCATTTGACGTACGCGATGCCTCCTATTTCCCAGGGGTAGTGTTATGCAAGCATCTACAGGGGGGGGCCAATTACAATATAACTCAATTGTAATATAAGGATGAGGCAAATGAAAACCGGGATTCTGAAAAACACCCCAAAATCGCAAGTTGAATACAATTGAACTGTCCAGTTTTTTTTTTTTGTGTGGCGATTCTAAGCAAAAACACTTGAGGTATCAGTGAACAGTGTACAGGCGCGGCAAAGCCAGTCTCTCATTGCGTATCTGGGCCCTTCGCAGGTAGACTGTGGCTTTCGCGAACTTCATCGGATCCGAAATGGAGAACAAAGAAGGCTCCATTCCAAGTGCCCGCGGCAATGTCGTCAGCAGCGTCGGCAATCCGGATCGAGTGGCGGTCTGGCTGCTCCATTTGGGGTAAGAAGCTTCGACAAGCTTCCCTTCGGGCATCGATAAAGGGGCGTTTCGTCCACGTTGACGAAGTAGTCATGCACCCCGTATGCATGCCGCACCAAACTTTTCCGATGCAAGTGCGACGCGCCCATCCCCAGAAGTCGTGCAGCCTCATTGTTGCTTCTGTTTCTGAAAGACAATTGGCTCTGGTGGAGGCGAACTTGAAGCAGTTTCTACGGCTCCAAGCATCGACCCATTCAAACGACGCTTTGAAACCTTGTGGAAAAGGCTTGAAGCTTAGCGCGGTTTCCTGCACTTTACTTCGTGTCGTTGGCCATCCTTTATCGATACGCTGGTTTACCACCCGCAGGGTGTGCTCTTCTACTGCGGGGTACTGAGGCTTGCTACCACCGCCCTTTTTTCGAATCGAATTGCAGGATGCTTGGATGCCGGGCAGTTGTGCCATATCCTCCGGATAGCTGTTGCGCCAGTTTCTTACTTGAGTCGAAACCAAGGCTGATACTGGGTGCCAAAGAAAAGGGCCCGCATATCAGAGTGCTTGACCGACTTCTGCCTGCTAAGCGTTGCTGTAGCATGCTTGTATGCTTGCGTGTAGGACGCACGGTGCGGTTTTCCTTTCTCTGATCCTTTGCTCGCCGGTGTGATTCTGGCCGGTGTCACTTTTTCAACTCCTTTTCCAAAAAAGAAGTTAGCAGCTCCACTGTGAGGCATGGCAGCGGCGGCACATGCGCGCGCGGCAGAGTTCCTTGACAGCTGCAAACGACGTGCACTCTTGTTCTGCCGGAAACACGTTCGTCGCATGGTGGCATGCGTGATAGCCACACGACGAACCGTCGTGCTGCTCTCCTGTCTGGAGCACCTCGACGTGACTAAAAAGCTCGGCTAGCATTCGGAGAAGCAGTGGCTTTGCGTACGTTGTCAGTGAATCGACGACAAAGCACGATCTCGGCGGTTGTCGAGAAGACCAAGAACACCCAGTGAGCCCCACACCCGTCCGCAGTATTAGATACTGCCCCCTGTCATTCAAGCTTTTCAGCCCCTTTGCTGAACCGAGTAAGCATGTTTAGAAGGGAGCTTGGGGAATAGGGGTGTGGATGCATCCCCCTCGTGAGCTGCGCGAAGAGCGAGTGCTCCGCGTACATTATTCCGTCCGGCCTGTTGACGGGGTCGTAGGCAGGATTCGCGATCTGGACCGTCTGCGGCTGGTGACTCGTCCTGAGGAGCGTATCCATGAGCCCGGCAATCTCTGACGACAACAGCAAATCGCCTTTGCCCATGACCACGCGTTGTTGGTCTCTTTCAAGACTGTTTCGAGTTTTAAGGATCCGTGTTTTGTGTCTACGGTCGACAGTCAAGGTGGGTTGAAGTTCTTTCCTTGGGTGTGGGTGTGGCTGGTACTTGTTGGTTCGTCTGGTGGTGGTCTTGGCAGTTTTCAAGCCTTATTTTCAGTTAAACTCCTACGTTTCGGACATAGTGGGATTTTTCCCTGACAACTACCTCTGAGCACACCACCAACTGGAGTTCGTCTGGAGCTGGTAAGTTAAATTGTATCCAAAATTTCGGCTCGTCGAATTCGCGATTTCAAAGTTAAACTGTAATATACTAGTATATTGTAATATACTGCTATATTGTAATTGGCCCCCCCCTGTAGGCCGTTTCCCTCTTCGCTGTCTGTACTCCCCCTTCCCCTTTTCCCGCGTACCCAAAATGTCTAAACAATATAGCAGTATACTACAGTTTGCGGTGTGCGAGGATCCCGTGATCACTGGCGCAGAAGACATCGTAGAAGACTAGCAACCGCCTTGTCCTTCCTGGGGAGGAGAACCCTGAGCCAGCAAAACACATGTCGGCTGGTGCAAACAAAACGGAATGAAACCCAGAGAGGTGCGTAGTTTTGGTATACTTCGTAGGAAGAAGAAGGAAGTAGAGGAATGGGAGGTGGCGCGGGGCGACTGAAGAATGGCAAAAGCAAAGGAGGGCCAGTTCGGTATGGTTTCCCTGTCGGACATTTGTTGGCCGGATTCTTTTCGAATGCTTGATTGTTTGCGCCTTCCTTTTGGCCGTTACCGACGGGGGTAGCAGCGGTCGAGCCTGGTGGATTGTGTCCTTGTTGATTTGTGCTTGGGCTTGGACCACTACCAAAAAGTGCAGGGTGCAGAGAAAAGCGGGGAGAGAGCGGGAAATTTAAGGTGGCATCACGGGCGATTTGGGTCAACAAGGATGACAATGTCTGAGAGACTAGTCTCTGAGACTTCGCCAAAGCCAGCCGAATTCGGTGCTAGCAGTCGCCTACAGGACCACACCACCCGCTAGTAACCGCTTTCCCGGTCTTCCTCCTCCGCTTGTTCCCCGATAATTTCTGGGACTTTGGAACATGGGGAAAGAAGACGGAGACCGCTTAGGTACCCGGGGGGAGGGGGTTAGGGGGCGCGACTCCCGTGGTTTTTTTGTGGATTTTATTATTGGCGCTGTTATTCCGTGATTTTGGGGAAACCCGGGGTGGTTTTGCACCAACAGCACCTCTCTCATGGTGTATGGCCCCGAGATTGGTGAAAATGGCGCCCAGAACGAGAGAATGCAAAAAGAGTAAAAAAATAGGCACTTTGAAGGTCCATGAAACCGGCCTATTTTCGGGCTGAGCAGCCCGGAAGTGTGTCCAAGTGCACAAACCCCCAGAAGAAAAACCAGAATGCGTTCACGGGCCCTCGCGCGTGGTCTTCGGTGGTCAGCGAAATTGTTCTAAGGTCGGGGCGACCCGGAAGATGCTCGAAGCATACCCTGCTGGTGCTCTGCTAGTGCCCTGCTAGTGCCCTGCTAGTGCCCTGTTAGTGCCCTATTAGTGCCCTGCTAGTGCCCTGCTAGTGCCCTGCTAGTGCCCTGCTAGTGTTACAGTCTCACTGCGGGAATGCTGCTGCGCAGTCGTCAAGCCACCCAAGAACCAGGGGTGTCGTTGGACGGGCAGAAAAAGGAGGAGTCGGCCGCAGTGAAGGTTTCAGGTTTTGAGCGGAAACACGCCCGGTCGCTCCTTGAGCACGGAATCGCAGTCGCGGCGGCAGGGCCAGGACCTCTGCATTGCGTTCCTTTCACGGTCTTGGAGGAGAAGGACGGCGGTTTTC
>JAPJBO010001604.1:0-36143 GCA_030068145.1 Diplonema papillatum | reverse complement strand
CTCTGACTCGCACGAGTTGATTTCTCGTTTGCTACGCTCGCCTTCAAACGTTGCGGCATCGTTCTCTGCGACGTGCCCTTCGAACGGTGATTGCAATGTTGAGCTTGAGGCCGCGAAGAGCTTCGCTGGTCCGCCTCGCATTGGTTCGCCTGCGCAGATAGGCGCTTTGAAAAGCATGACTAGTGTCCGGCACAAGTCAGCTTCGATGGTTGGTCCGATTGTTGTCGAATTGGCGGTCAAGGACTCCGCAGGAACCGACGTGCTCTCTCGTGACAGTTTGATACGGTCCGTTCGCGTGTTTGTTGAAGCACGCAATGGTGGAAACGTGTCAGGCTGGGACTCGAACAACTGCGAAGGAGGAAGGCCGTGTTTGAAGGAAGGTGATTGCGATGGGGAAAGCGAGTGCGTTGAGTTCGTCGAGTCCAACATAATCACGTTGGTGGGCGGCCGTGGCATCGCGAAGTTCTATTTGCATCTGCCACGAGCACGGTCGTACGGCATCCACGTGGAAGACGTGTCCTCTCCGTCGCAAGGCCCGCTGTTGCCGTCATGTTCGGGTCCGTCTCCTGACGGCGAGGGTCCTGTGGGATATCGCGGGGTTCTACCGTTCGCTGATTCTGTCAATTGCGCGACGAGACCTGACTTTGGACATATCTACACTTTCACAGTTACCGCTGGCACGCCACATACTCTGGCATGGGCGGTCAAACCTCCTGAAGAAGTCAACAATGCACAGCCGCAGAGCATTGCATACACGTTGCAAGTGTCAGACATTTCTGGCAACATCCTCGACCAAGAAACACTGCGCACGCAGGGGCTTGTTGTCGGAGCTAAGCTCCGCCGTGCGATTCGTGAACTGCGTGACCCTGCACGGGGACAGGTTCTGGTCGCACGTCGTGGCGAGGAGTGGTCTGAAGAAAACCTTCTTCTGCTGGAAGCCGATGCTTGTCGCTACGGACTCACTACTGTTGATGACCGATACCCGGACCACGTGTTCCTGTCCGAAGACGAGATTACTTTCATGCTACAGAACCTGCAAGTGTGGCACGATGTCACGTGCATCCTGACATTCGAAGCGGCAATATTTGACGAGAACCTGAACCTGAACGAGTCACTGAGCAACGCCGTAAACGAAGCCTCCGACACCTTGTCCGCTTCTGTCACTGCGCAGAGGTGTTGCGAACCAGCGAACGAAAACGAGGGGTGTCCGCTGTTTGCTTACTCCTTCGAATTTGGTTGCTGGAACCACGAACTCGGCGTTGTGATTGACGGTCCTCTGAATCCCGCCTCGTCGCCAGCTTTGGCACAAGTTGACTTTCACCGTCGGTACGAGTGCCTGCTGCAGTGCGGCGTTTGCGAAGAGGGCATGGTCTGCTACGGGAACAGCACGCTGAAGAACAAGGACGGCTGGTGGCGGGAGCCCGTGTCGTACTCAGCGGTGGAATGCCGGAGAACGCAGTGCGAGTCTTCGGAGTTCGGCAACGGGCTGTCCGATCCCTTGCCTTTGGCCATCGGCACCACCCCAGCTGCGGACCATGCCCGATCCGACTTGCAGTGCGGAAAAGGGTCAACAGGGCCCTTCTGCGGTATTTGCATCCGAGACGCATCGCCGGAGGCAGCTTACGGTTATGCCAGGACCGCGTCCACCTGCACGCGATGCCCGAACTACGCTCTCAGTCTCTTTCTTGTGGTTCTGCTCGGAGCAGTGGTTCTTCTTGTCATATTAGTGGTTGTTTACTCTAATCTGACCTTCGGATCTCAAGTCAAAGAGACGCCGAAAGCTTCGGTCATGGTGAAGGTGCTGTTGAACCATCTACAGGTGTGTTTATCTTTTGGCGTATTAACCCGCAAGGCCATCTCGCCCGCCAGCCAGAACGCCCCCCCGGCTGCGCCAACATCGGCGCCGTCATCCACTCTAGTGATTAGCGTTCTTGCCTTATGAATACCAGTCTCTTTCATTTGCCAGTCTTTGATTTTCATTTCATGCGTGGTTGACCATCATATTACCAACAGGAGAGGTAGTGATCCTTCCGTTCTCCTGGAGCTCTAGAGCTTCCAGGAGGGGAGGACCCCCTTCCTATATTGGGCATGACCCCTTTTCTCGAACTGGGGGGGTCGGCGACGCGCACGCGTCAACCCCTCCTCTCCTCCCCCCCCCCCAGGGGTGGCCCTAAGCGGCCAGATTGCGGAGTCGTTGGCAGAATCGGACCTGACCCCCCCTCCCCCCCCCTACACGGTGAACTCCAGCCTCTGAGCTGGAGTGGATCGGGAGGTCCTAGGAGAGGGTGTGGTCACACCCGCAAAGGGCATGTGCCACACCCGCAAAGGGCATGTGACACCCGCAAAGCGGGTGTGGAAACAGGGGATTTCGGTGGAAATACCTTGGCAACATGTTCCTTTGAACCTCAACCCCCTCTGGATTATGTTTGTTGATTGAATTACCTCAGAATACGACTCCCAGTGCCCTTCTCTCGTGGGGTTGGGCCAGTTTCGCTTGTTACTGGGGCCATGGTTTTGTATTGGGGTTTTTTGCTGTGTCTACCTTTTCTTGATTGTTAGACTCTATGTAGTGCAACAGCAGTGAATCGGAACTTGACAGATCGTGGGGTTCCACCGTTATCCACCGTTGTGTGGACCCCCAAACTGCAGACTGTAGGGGATTTCTTGCGGCGGTCTGGATTTTGCGTCAGCACACTGTGACAGGGCCGCGGTTCGCTCCGCGCCTCCGACGTAAAGCTCACGCCCGCTGTAGTAGTACGGGGGAGCACCGTACTCTCCCAGAGATATGGTCCTTGCCCTCGAACTCGTCTCTCTCTCTCTCTCTCTCTCGGAAATGTCAGCGCGGTAGCGATGACAGCGAGAACACATATAGGTGGGAGGGGAGAGGCCCTGGGACTGCTAAGGCGTGACAACCCCGCCCCTGTCCCTCCCAGGGAGCCACCCCGAAACTAGCCTGCCCACCTGACGGTGGAGGCCCACACCCTTTGACTTGTTTTATGTGTTCTCTCTCTCTCTCTCTCTCTCTCTCTCTCTCTCTCTCTCTCTCTCTCTCTCTCTCTCTCTCTCTCTCTCTCTCTCTCTCTCTCTCTCTCTCTCTCTCTCTCTCTCTCTCTCTCTCTCTCTCTCTCTCTCTCTCTCTCTCTCTCTCTCTCTCTCTCTCTCTCTCTCTCTCTCTCTTCTCTCTCTCTCTCTCTCTCTCTCTCTCTCGGAAAGTCAGCGCGATAGCGATGACAACGAGAACGAGAAAATGACAGGAGGGTGGGACCGGGTCCTGGGACTGCTAAGGCGTGACAAACCCGCTCTCTCGGAATTGTCAGCGCGGTAGCGATGACAGCGAGAACACATATAGGTGGGTGGGGAGAGGCCCTGTGTAAGGCGTGACAAACCCGCCCCTGTCCCTCCCAGGGAGCCACCCCGAAACTAGCCTGCCCTGACGGTGGGGGCCCACCTGCCGGTGGAGGCCCACACCTTTTGACTTGTTTTATGTGTTCTCTCTCTCTCTCTCTCTCTCTCTCTCTCTCTCTCTCTCTCTCTCTCTCTCTCTCTCTCTCTCTCTCTCGGAAATGTCAGCGCGGTAGCGATGACAGCGAGAACACATATAGGTGGGAGGGGAGAGGCCCTGGGACTGCTAAGGCGTGACAACCGCCTTACTGCTCTCGGGACTCCGAATGGTAGGGTTGGAATGGCGGTGACTTGGAAGCGACCGAGGGTGGACGGGGGAAAGCGCCGCGGGGACGGGTGCGGCCGCCGTTCGCTCTCGCCGACGTGGGTGCTTGCCGTTGGGCGCCCGCAGCCGACCGGTCGCGGTGGCCGTGGGTCGGGATGCGTCGCGTCTTGCAGGGCTGCAGAGGCGGCTGCAGGGCATCGCGGGCGGGCTGGCGGTGTACGACGAAGCCCCGGACAACGTGTCCAGCTCGACCTACTCGTCGACGCCCTCACTTCCACGGGCGGACGCGGGGCTCCCTCTGGCGAGGGTAACGCCGAACCGCATCGACGTGGAGGCGTTGGCGGCGATGGACGGCGTCGGTCGTTTCAGGGAGGTGCTCCCGATGTTGGTGGACCCGGTGGCGTTTGCAGGGTTGGTGGACGGCGCGGCTGGCGGGTGCAGGGTACCGTCGCGGGGCATGGAGCGACACAGGGATGCGATGCGGTCGTGCGGGGTTGCAAGCGACGCACATGTGCGACCTGTTTTCGCGATGAAAGCCTTCACGACGCCAAAGAAGGACGGGAGGACCTCACGCCTTGTGCTGGATGCTCGCCCGCTGAACGACGCGATGTACGGGCCTCCCAGCATGGATCTGCCGAACATCCGCGACTTCATCAACGAGGTCAAGCGACATCGTTTTGCCATGCAGTGCGACGGTGTGTCGTACTTCTACCAGTTCCCTATCCACGCGAGCATCTCGCGGTACTTCGGGATTGGTATGAAGGGATGCGACATGCTGTTGCACGTGCTGTGCATGGGGTGGTCCTGGGCGCCGTGCATCGCGCAGCGGGCGTCGAACGTGCTGGTGCGGGACCTGGGCTTGGCCTGGGTCGACAACTTTCTTGTCTTGGGCGGGTCGCTGGACGAGGCGCAGCGGAACGTCGCTGTGTTTCGCGAGAGGACGCAGGCGGCGCGGGTTGAAGTGCGGGCTGAAGGCGGTGGCGCGCTGTGGGAAGTTTGTTCGCGGTTCGTGTGCGTGGGGGTCGAGTTCGACCTGGCTGCCGAGACGCAGCGGCACAGGCTCGACCCGTCGTGGGCGGAGCGGTGGGTCGACGGCAGCGGAATGACGGCGGTGCTTTCCGGCAGAGCGACGGCTCGTCAGTTTGCCGAAGTCTTCGGGGGCGCCGTCTGGGCGACGGACATCTTGGCGATACCCCGCTGCCACTTCGCGGCTCTGCTGTCGTTCGCGGGAAGGCTCGGCGGCCGCATGGTGGGTGCTGCGGCGCATTCATGGGACGAGGTCATCGACGTTCCGCCGTCGACGAGACGGGAGCTGGGCGCGCTCAGGAAGACCGTCCACGGGTTCGTGGGTGGCACCGCCGAGGACTCCGGGAGCGTGCTGTGGACAGACGCCAGCTCGTGGGCGTGGGCAGCCCTGCTGGAGGCGGAGGGCCGGCTCGTAGACGGGCGGCAGGGCGTGTTCGCGGGCCCGGATGCGGGCGCTCACATCAACTTAAAGGAGATGTGGGCGCTTGCGGAAGGTGTGGTCCGGTTATGCTGGGCGCCGGGGGCGCAGCGGTGCCGCGTCGACAACGCGGCGGTTGTGGGCGCCGTGGCTAAGGGGAGCTCCTCCTCTTACGCCGCGAATCGCCTTCTGTCACGGACTATCCGTGCCGCTGACCGCAGAAAGATCGTCCTGTGTCCTGGCTGGGTGCCGTCCGGCGAGCAGCAGGCGGACCCGTACACGCGGGGAGCCTCGTTGCCTCGGTTCCCGGCGCCGCTTTCCGCTTCGCGGTGACGTGCCGCACCCTTTGACTTGTTTTATGTGTTCTCGGAAATGTCAGCGCGGTAGCGATGACAGCGAGAACACATATAGGTGGGAGGGGAGAGGCCCTGGGACTGCTAAGGCGTGACAGCCCCGCCCCTGTCCCTCCCAGGGAGCCACCCCGAAACTAGCCTGCCCACCTGACGGTGGGGGCCCAGCTGACGGTGGAGGCCCATACCCTCTGACTTGTTTTATGTGCCGCACCCTTTGACTTGTTTTATGTGTTCTCTCTCTCTCTCTCGGAAATGTCAGCGCGGTAGCGATGACAGCGAGAACACATATAGGTGGGAGGGGAGAGGCCCTGGGGCTGCTAAGGCGTGACAACCCCGCCCCTGTCCCTCCCAGGGAGCCACCCCGAAACTAGCCTGCCCACCTGACGGTGGAGGCCCACAGCCTTTGACTTGTTTTGATGTGTCTCTCTCTCTCTCTCTCTCTCTCTCTCTCTCTCTCTCTCTCTCTCTCTCTCTCTCTCGGAAATGTCAGCGCGGTAGCGATGACAGCGAGAACACATATAGGTGGGAGGGGAGAGGCCCTGGGACTGCTAAGGCGTGACAACCGCCTTACTGCTCTCGGGACTCCGAATGGTAGGGTTGGAATGGCGGTGACATGGACGCGCGCGTGGTGGAGATGGACGGGAGGGCCCACAACCCGTCCGGTGGAGCGCGTGGTGCGGGTGGACGGCCGCAGTCGGGCGGACGAGCCGGACGACGAGCGGCAGGCCTTTGGTCGCTGGGTGAGGAAGCGACCGAGGGTGGACGGGGGAAAGCGCCGCGGGGACGGGTGCGGCCGCCGTTCGCTCTCGCCGACGTGGGTGCTTGCCGTTGGGGGCCCGCAGCCGGCCGGTCGCGGTGGCCGTGTAGGCGGAGTGGGTCGGGATGCGTCGCGTCTTGCAGGGCTGCAGAGGCGGCTGCAGGGCATCGCGGGCGGGCTGGCGGTGTACGACGAAGCCCCGGACAACGTGTCCAGCTCGACCTACTCGTCGACGCCCTCACTTCCAGGGTGTCGAGTGGCTCCGGGTAGGCGGGCGGACGCGGGGCTCCCTCTGGCGAGGGTAACGTCGAACCGCATCGACGTGGAGGCGTTGGCGGCGATGGACGGTGTCGGTCGATTCCGCGAGGTGCTGCCGATGTTGATGGATCCGGTAGCGTTTGCGGAGGCGTTCGTGTCTGGGGACGCCGCAGGCGGGTGCCGGGTGCCGTCGCGCGGGATGGAGCGACACCGGGCGACTCTGCGGTCGTGCGGGGTGGCGAGCGACGCACGTTCGCGGCCGGCATTCGCGATGAAGGCGTTTACCACGCCGAAGAAGGACGGACGAACGGCACGTCTCGTTCTGGATGCCCGGCCGCTGAACGACGCGATGCGCCGGCCGCCCAGCATGGACCTGCCCCGGCTGCGCGACTTCATCGCCGAGGTCGAGAGGCACCGGTTCGCCATGCAGTGCGACGGCGTGTCGTACTTCTACCAGTTCCCAGTAGACGCGAGCATTTCGCGATATTTCGGGATTGGTATGAAGGGGTGCGACATGCTGTTGAACGTGCTGTGCATGGGGTGGTCTTGGGCGCCGTGCATTGCGCAGCGCGCGTCGAACGTGCTGGTCCGGGACCTGGGCCTCGCCTGGGTGGACAACTTCCTTGTCTTGGGTGGGACGCTGGACGAGGCAGAGCGGAACGTGGCCGTTTTTCGGAAGCGGGCGCAGGCGGCGCGGGTCGAAGTGCGGGCGGAAGGCGACGACGCGTTGTGGCAGGTTCGCTCGCGGTTCGTGTGTGTGGGTGTGGAGTTCGACCTGGCTGCCGAGACGCAGCGGCACAGGCTCGACCCGTCGTGGGCGGAGCGGTGGGTCGACGGCAGCGGGATGACGGCGGTGCTTTCCGGCAGAGCGACGGCCCGACAGTTCGCCGAAGTCTTCGGGGGCGCCGTCTGGGCGACTGACATCCTGGCGGTGCCCCGCTGCCATTTCGCGGCGTTGCTGTCGTTCGCGGGGAGGCTCGGCGGTCGCATGGTGGGTGCCGCAGCGCCGGTGTGGGACGAGGTCGTCGACGTTCCTCCGTCGGCAAGACGGGAGCTGGGCGCGCTCCGGAAGATCGTCCGGGAGAACCCGTGGGTCGTGGGCGGCGTTCCTGAGGACACAGGGAGCGTCCTGTGGACGGACGCCAGCTCGCGGGCGTGGGCGGCGCTGCTGGAGGCGGAAGGCCGGTTCGTGGACGGGCGGCAGGGCGTGTTCGCGGGACCGGACGCGGACGCCCACATCAACTTGAAGGAGATGTTGGCGTTCGCGGAAGGTGTGGTTCGGCTGTGCTGGGCGCCGGGGGCGCAGCGGTGCCGCATCGACAACGCGGCGGTTGTCGGCGCCGTGGCGAAGGGGAGTTCTTCCTCGTACGCCGCGAATCGCGTTTTGTCCCGGTCTCTTCGTGTTGCCGAGCGCAGAAGGATCGTCCTGTGTCCTGGCTGGGTGCCGTCCGGCGAACAGCAGGCGGACCCGTACACGCGGGGAGCCTCGTTGCCTCGATTCCCGGCGCCGCTTTCCGCTTCGCGGTGACGTGCCACACCCTTTGACTTGTTTTATGTGTTCTCGGAAATGTCAGCGCGGTAGCGATGACAGCGAGAACACATATAGGTGGGAGGGGAGAGGCCCTGGGACTGCTAAGGCGTGACAACCCCGCCCCTGTCCCTCCCAGGGAGCCACCCCGAAACTAGCCTGCCCACCTGACGGTGGGGGCCCACCTGACGGTGGAGGCCCACACCCTTTGACTTGTTTTATGTGTTCTCTCTCTCTCTCTCTCTCTCTCTCTCTCTCTCTCTCTCTCTCTCTCTCTCTCTCTCTCTCTCTCTCTCTCTCTCTCTCTCTCTCTCTCTCTTCTCTCTCTCTCTCTCTCTCTCTCTCTCTCTCTCTCTCTCTCTCCTCTCTCTCTCTCTCTCTCTCTCTTCTCTCTCTCTCTCTCTCTCTCTCTCTCTCTCTCTCTCTCTCTCTCTCTCTCTCTCTCTCTCTCTTCAAATTGTCAGCGTGGTCGCGATGACAGCGAGAACACATAGGTGGGTGGGGAGAGGCCCTGGGACTGCTAAGACGTGACAACCCACACCCTCTGACGTGTTGATGTGTTCTCTCTCTCTCTCCCCGCTTCTTCTTGTTGAAGCTAGAGCTGTTACTATTTGCTCTTCGGAAGAGAGGATGTCGCGTCATTCCAAACCACTTTCCCACAGGTTAGCTCTCTGGCAGCCAGCATCATCCATTGGGATTCCATCACGAACGCCTTCTTCGAAGCAGAGCAGCAGGCATGATGTTTTTGTATTCGGCGGTGTTTTGCGGGCCTTGTTTGAACCTTTTTCCGAGGTGGGACACGTTTCCGCATTTGAAGTCGGAACCCATCATGTTCCCTGTATAATCGGACGACTACGTAGACTTATTTCACCTCTTCTTCCCCTCCCCTTTCCCCACTTGTTTTGAGCGCCAGCTTGGAAGGAATTGCTCGACGAAGCTGCGAGAAAGAACCGAAGGAATCCCAAGTGCTGAAACTACCGAACACGTGCTGAACGGACGTGCGAGGTAGATCATGCGTACACGACAAGACACACAAACACAACACTGATTCCGGTCTGTTGTAGAAGAGCACCGCGCACGATCAGAACGGCCTTCCTAATCTACCGCCAATTTCTACAGAGCTCGCCGGGTATCGAGCTCTTTTCGTTCGAATGCGTCTTCGATGGAAGCTACTACACGAAGTTTATGCTCTGGATGATGGTATGCGTTTTCGTCAGGATATATTTGCCGCCATAGTAGCACCTCTATGCAGTGAGGGGCCCAGACACCCCTCCGGAGAGATGGTTCCTGCCTGTCATTGCTAGCTACCACCGCCCCTGTCCTTCGCCGGAGACGAGGTCCTGAGGGTGTCGCGGTATCGGCGAGGCCTGACTCTGACGGTGGGCTTGACTCGATGAGGGCCGTGCTTGCATCTTTGCAGTACAACGGCTTCGTAAACTGAATACAGCGCTGCATGCGGGGCACGGATCTCGCATCTACTTTCCGGTACAAAAATAGCTGCAGTTCTGAGGCGCAGATTTTTGGCGGACACACGAACCTCCACGATAAATTGGGTAACTAACTCTTTTTGTGGCGACGTGGAGACTCCGAGACCGAAAGGAGAATGCACCGACGAGGAGTGTTCCGGTTTGACAAGAATCCCGATGCTCGACGAGGTATTCTCGGTCCTTTGCTCATGCTCGAACTATCAATACAGACACCGGTTATCGTGGCGTTGGTTCCGTTACTAGCATTGCTCGTGAATGTCGTCCGGTCGAAGAAGTCGAAACAGAAGCGGTTTCTTGAAACTGAGTTTCCAGATCAAGCCTGCGAGTGCCAGTCGGAGTACCATTGGATGTACGATTGGTGGGTGGCGGCGGACGATCGGGACACCCTCAGGGACATTCTGCAGCAGCTGAAGAGTCTGACGCCGGAGCAAGCTGCCGTGAAGCGGTTAAATGTAGAGAACATCTGCGCGGTGCATCCGCGCAACGTCGACGTGTCGGGCGAGTATCTGAAGCAAAAAGACGCGGTGCTGCCCGTCCACTTCACCCCGCACAAGATACAGCGCATTTTCTGCGAAGACGGCCAGAAGTCAGTCGTTTGGGAGGCTCCGGTCATCCTCGGCCAGCACGGGTGCTGGCTGTGCAAATCATGCTGCCTGCTAGAGCAGCTTTTCCCAACCCCAGGCGTCGGAGCCCCAGGCCTTGGCAGCTGGCTGGAAGAAGTCGTTCTCGGCAAGGTGTATACCTGCAGCATTCCGGACCACGAAGTTACAGCGAAAACCCTGCAACAAGCCTTCCGAGATGACCTTCTTGATGCCTGCCTCGCGCGCATGAGACTGATTGTATGCCTCAACCTCTGTACACATTTCCACGGCGACGAGAAAGGAAGCGTTAAAACGAGCTTTTGACTAGTCAAAAAGGAACGTGAACTCACCTACCCTTTCTTCCCACGAAAGGGTAGGTGTTCCGGGGGTCACCTTGGAGGGAGTTCCAGTTTCGTGCCCAATTATGGGCCGGTTATTGTGTTAGCGTAGTGAGCAAGGGTGGTATAGCAATGCATACGTCGAGCAACGAACCGAAATTGATTATGCTCGCAACACACCCACAGGAAAGCTTGCGTGTTTCTTTCCAAGTGAAATGCGTAGTTCCGACGCCCGAGGCCCTTGACAGAATAGCGGCAAGCCTCTTTGGCAAGCGTTACCGGAAACGGAAGAAGACCGCCAGCAATTCGCGGGCCCGCGACCCGAGCGGGGACCAAGGCGAGAAGCTGGGGAGACTTGCTTTCGCGTCGTCGCCGCCGTATCCAGTAGCCGGGCACCAGTCCTTGCCATTTCCAGATGCCACGTCCCACCTCCGCCACACGTACGGAATAACGCACACGCGGCTGATGTCCACACATCCAGACGCTGAACACAGTGAGGCCCTCAACGTTGATGACCTGTCGATTGCCAAGAAGATTGAAGGGGCTCTCGCGCATCTCACGTTGCACGAAACAGTATGTGGTTCTGTCTCTGGGCAAGAGGCAGCCTGTTTTTGTTCGAATAATCATGCCTTGGTACAGGTCGCGTACACGTTGCCAGAATATTTCCGCCCCCCCCTCACGGCATCCTTGCATAGTTATACTACGTAAACGTGTCGGATAACAGACTCCGTAGTATCATCATCCCGCTGCAGTGCCAGCTCCGGCGCCGCCCACTGCAGCGCGCCTCCGGAGCGACTTACGCTCTACAAAGAGAAGTGAGGAGACCGGAAAAAGAAACTCCCCGGAGAGACGGTACCTGCTCTAACTCGTCTCTCTCTCTCTCTCTCTCTCTCTCTGCATCAACTCATTCACGCAGGCCGGAGTTCCCGACAGAGACGAGTTCACAATGACACGGTCGGCCAACTCTCACTACGTATCCAGGTGGAAGGTGTGTTTGTGCTTTCTCTCGGTCACTGTCAGATAAGATACGTCGCGTTATTGCTGTTCATCTATCTGCGCCACTGTGTATCCATCGTTTGTCTCTCAGGTCCGCCGCACCGATCCCATCACTGGCTTCCAGAAGGAATGGTCGACTATGCGCGGACCGCTAACGCCGCCTCACTCCCCGACTGACGGAGCACCGCTGGACGGAAAAGTCGTCTTTCCGTCGTCTACCAGCCCTCAACAGCCGCTTGACACTCCCGGTGTGCCTCCGTTATCTCATACAGAATAATGTAATGTGCTGCTCCGTATACTCGCGAGTATTGAGGGACGCTCGCTTCCAGACACCGGAAGGTTGTTCTTGAGGGTGTGATATATACTGGAATAGTCGAGGAGACATCTCGAGTTTGTGCTGTAAAATTGTCTTCCTGCGATAGGTGGTTACGTTTGATGCGCGCTTGTCGCGTGGCTTGCCGGCGATCATCAGAAAACGTCGACGCTCCGCGCACGTTGGCTGGGTCAGGCGACCATCGATTGCGTCCGGGCAACATGGCTTTTTGTTACCGTCTTCGGAAAAATATTGGGATAAGAAAAATATTTGGATAGGAAATATTTTGGATAAAACGGCCTTCCGCGGAAGACTTGGGTATTTTTCCTTTTCCGGAAGATTTGTTTTCGAATTTATGTCTCCTCTGAATGCCCCGCACGGCAGTAGCTGCTTTACTTACCTGGACGGGACTTGCTGTTCGGCTCTCCAGATGTACACCCCGGACATCCACTCCGGATTGCGATGGCGGTCTTGCGGTCATTTGTGCGGTCGGCGTCACTCCTTCAATGCGGGAGTGGGACCCCCTCAATGCGGGGCACTCCCGCACTTTTTCACTCCGCATTGACTTAGTATATGGCTGCTGAGGTCCGGGGTGTAAGAAATGGTCGAATAAGAAGGCTACGTATCAGTGCCATGCAGCACAAAACGAACCAGAGATATCAATCAGATATACCGCACGAGGAACACCGCAGAACGCTCCGGAGAAAAGCGCGGGAGTACAGCTCGGAGGAAAGAGACCTTGAAATAGGTGAGCTTGTTGCCGTCTAGGAGTCACAGGAGGGATCCAGAAGTGGAACAGCATGCCAGGCAAAAAGAAGGTCTCGTGCGAACGGCCACGCGCGCTCGTACGCTGTACAACAAAAACAACTCCATTGCGCACGCTCTAGGCGGAAGTCGGAGTGAACCGATCGACGTTAACGAGCCAAAGGCCAAGAGAAGCCGTCCATTGTCATTAAGAAAAAAGGAGACCGCGATCCTTTTAGGACTGATCGAGCGAAAACGAACAAACGGGGCCGCTGTCACTTACTCGCTCGTGAGCGTGCTTGCGCGCGCGACCGTCGCCCGAACTACGGGGTTGCCAGTCATCGAATCAGAACTTAGCACAGAATGGGCTGAAGTGGTGTCGAAAGCACAACCACGCACAGACGAGCTAAGACAAGCAGAGTACTGGATGAAACCCAGACGGCACAAAAGAAAGAAGAGATGCGGTCAGCCGATCATGCTTTAATGGAGCAACACGATATCCCACAAAGCTGCGTCTTGAACTGCGACCATGCCGCGGCGCTTTTCATGCCCAGCCCGACTGCAATACGCCCCGAAAGGTACTCGTGATGTGCGCATTGAGCCGGGTCATTCCCCAGGTCGCAGACACGAAGGGGTTCCACTTGACCTAGACCCCGAATGGATCAACACCGCGACAACAAAGCAGTACATCGACGGGAGGGTGAAAGATGGTGAGGGCGCAAGAACCGGTTCCATCAGCAAGTGCTTTTTCCTTCTGCGAATCGAACCATCAGCGTCCCCGTTGCTTCCTAGTAGTAGAGTCCCATACCCGCTGGGTCGGAGCGTCCAAAGCGCTCTCAGCCTAGGATTTCGTGGCTCATAAGGCGGGGGGGGGAAACCATAGTTAGGGGGGCGGGGGAATACGTTCTGGACTTAACAACCGGAAAATCGTCTTGAACTTTGATAGGACCGGAAAGATATTTGGATAGGAAAAATGTTGGGATAGGAAATATTTTGGCCCCAGAAGAATTTGGATATTTTTCCTATCCAAAATTCCGAAGACGGTAGTACTGCAAAACAATTCTCAAAAGCGAACTACAACTCTAAAACGCCGAACCTCTAAACCACAATAAACGCTAATACACCGAACAGTTCGATACATCAACAAGATCCTTGGCTGTTACGAGGAAGGTCGAAAGCTTCCGGTTGCGATGACAAGTCTTCCGTCTGCAGACGGTGAGAATGCTACGTTGCGATTGACCGACATTGCCCGAGAAATTCCGTACGATCTGCTGTACACAGCGGCGCAGCTGAGACGCGCTCACGATAAGTATCAGAAATGGCGAGATCGCGGCCATAGTGAAGAGGAACTACTCACAAGACTCTGCTCGTCTTTTGACACGCGGTCGGAAGACGCTGAAGAAGTTGAGTCTGCGTTCGACCAGTCGTCCGGCAACGATAGGGGTGCAGACAAAATGTCCATGCATGACCGGCTGTTGCTGCAACGAATCGAACGCGAGACGAAGCTGAGAGAGCAAGATCGGGACTCTATCGTCATCGAAGAGTGCGGCCTCTGCCACGACGATTTTGCGGTGTACTACTGCCCGCACCACGACGATTCATTCTGCGAGGCTTGCGACCAACGATTGCATAACTTCGGTAGTACAGCGAAGCACATGCGCTTGCCGCCTGTGCCGAAGACCTCTCCCTTGGTGGCTGCCGGCCTCTCGCCTGAGGTTCGACGAAGCGACATCTTTGTCGTCTCTGTCTTGGTTGTCATTTTTCTGCTATACCCGTCGCTCATGATAGGCGTGTCGCGCATGCTCGACTGCTCCGCCGACATCCGCACTGACTTGGTGACCGACCACAGCTACCTGATGCAGGATCCGCGCGTTGACTGTGACGAGGCCAAGTACGCCTTCTACCGCTCGTTCGCTGTGCTTGGGTTCGTCGTGTACGGATTTGGCTTGCCATTGGCAGGCTACCTCCTACTGCGACGAAAGAGGCGTAGTTTGAGGACGAAACGCGTTCTGTCTACCCTCGGTTTTGTTTACTCCGGCTACCGCCAACCTTACTACTTCTGGGAAGTGGTCATCATGCTCAGGAAGATGGCCGTTGTCTCGATTGTCGTTTTCTTGGCGAAGTACCCTGTGTACCAAGTCTGGAGCTCTATCTGGCTCATCAGCATCTTCATATTCCTGAACATTGTGTGCCGCCCGTACAAATACGGCGTCCTGCACAGGATGGAGAACCTCTCGCTGATCACAATGGGCGTCACGCAGTACCTCGCTCTCGTCTACCTGGACAGCGAGGATGTGAGAACAGCAATCGAAGCAACAGCGCTTGTCTTGAACGTCTGCACACTCGCTTATTTTGTGTCGCGAATCGTGAAGGCGCTGCAGACCGATCTTGCGAGCACCGTCGACAAGGACGGGGATGGAGAGATATCGAGTGATGAGCTGCGAGACTTTTTGGAAGCCCGATGGAACGCGTTGAAGCCGTGGTTCATGCGCACCCGGGCGGAAGTGAGGCAGATTAATGAGGAAAAGGCGCGAAAAGCGCGATGGATTGCCATCGACGCCGCGCAACGCGGCGAAGAAGCGGCAACAGGCCACGCCGTCGGCCCCGTCGCAGCACTGGGTTACTGGAGCGAGCAGCACCGCAAGAGCGACGGCATCGCCGATCGCTTCTCACGAATGAGGGCGAATGCAGTGAAGGGATTGTCGGCCCACTCGGGAACCCGCATCTCACTGTGGGACTACGCAAATTGGTGGACGGTCGCCCTCAACGACACAGCCCCTCCCGAAATCCACCAGCAGCAGGAGCAAGACGGCTCTTCCCCGACGCATGCCACCGCTGAAACCAAGAACCCGTCGCCCACCTCTGGCGGCTGATTCGAACGGGCACGCCGTTCTGGCATCCAGATTGCATGCCACCTGCTAAGGAACACACGGAGGGTCTGCTTGCTCCAGCAACCGTGCCAAGCTGCAAGCGCGAATGCAGTCAAGCAGTCTTCGGTGGCCCGGTTTTCACGGCGGTTCACGAACTGGCGGGCCGTCCTGGACGTTCGATCCTTCTCGTCAGCAGCAGATTGGCGGCGCCTCCTCTACCATGCATGCTACGACCGAAGCCCAGAACCCTTCGTACGATATTGAATTCAAACTTAGCTTTATCGGGTTTGCGGTTGCGTGCAGCAGCGAACACTTTTCGTTGCGTTAGTGACAGTCCTTCACACAGTTCCTTTTCAGCCGGGATGGCAGTCCTGTGGGAGATATTGTCATGCCGCATGGACAGAGCACGCGAAGTTGTGATGTATGAACACTGCACTGTCGTCATCGACTACACAGTGCGATACACTGCACGTTGTCGGCTTGGGCTACCGGTTGAGCAATTCCGCGCACGCGCTTCGTGCGCGCGCTCTCCGATCTCCGCTCTGCCATCGTGGCACGTTACTCCTCGAGACTAGCAGCTCACAATGTCCCGGCAGGGCACCGTCTCGTCAAGTATCTGCCCATTATCCTTCGTGGATCTTTCGAGCCCACGCATCTTGTCTCGCGCCGGAGGCGTGCAAAATTGGCGTGAACGTCACAGTCACAACTGATGTCTTCTTTGCTTCTCACCGGATTCCGCGAAACTGCTGTGGGCGGTCCCGTTGAACGAAAAAGCTCCCGCCGAAGGAAGCCGCCGCATGCCACCGAAGCAAAGGGCATCGCCCGCCGCTGACCGAGTTTTTGGCTTCGAAAACCGTAAACCGCGGGAGAAAGTAGGAAGGGAAACTTGAATTTTCGTCGACCGCACTACTCCGAGCCCAAATCCTGGACGTGGTTTCGGGTGGCAAATTGGCAAAGGGGGCGGTTCAGTTTCCTCTCACATTGCACGTGGCTAAAAGTCGGCAGCACTTTTTGCCCAGCGTCGCCATCCGGGCACGAGGGTGCAAAGCTAGGTCAAAGCTGGGGAATTCTCATTGCCCGCACCATTCGTAGCTGACGCGGGGGAAGACTGCGAGTTATCAAAGAAATGAGCTTGTAGCGCGCTCCAAATGCCGCAACAAAGCCGAAGATACGAGCCGAAGAAACCCCTCCAAGCAAACGATGCCTTTCGTCGCTCGCGTCAAGAGAAACAGAATGGAACAAGTGAATGGAAGAGAAGAAAGAAGAAAAAAAAAGAAGGAAAAGCCGCACCTGGTCCAGGAACGTGACGGTCAACCACAGCTTGCAAAGCTTGAGTCGGAGGCAGCACAGTCCGTCCGCTCTGCCCTGCGGCTGACCGTCTCGACGAGCTTGTGTTCAGCGCGAGCGCCAAGCCTTGATGCTTTAGTTTGGGAAATCGGTAGCCACTTGACCCGTAGGTGGCTCTGCAGTACCGCCGAACACGTGAAGCTTGGCTCCGTGTAGCAGGCTTTTCCTGGTAAGTGAAGGGAAAGAAAAAGAAAAAGAAAAAAAAAAGTTGTCAACAGGAAAAAAAGAATTCGGGATCGACGGTAAGACAAAAATCGGACTCCCAATTGTAGAAACTCCCTGCCAACGCATCATCCGCCTCCGGGTGGCAAGTCTGGCACTGTCGTGGGTGTCGAAAAGCACCGAAAGAAAAAATAAGACGCCCGGCTACTGGCTGAGCGAGCATTGCCGGCGACACAAAGAGCCGAACACAAGCAACTATCTGTCAGGGCCCTCCCGCTTGTTGGTCGCTGTGGGGAAGAACGAAAAACGCATGGCAGCCCCGTGTGACAAGAGCCTACTTTCGTCTCCTGGTGGCCGGCACAACGTAATCGTCCGCCGATTTTCAGTTTTACTGGAATGCGCGTGGGATGATACTGTAGCACCCCGTGCATGTAGCACAAAAGCTGGGTGAATGCGCAATGCGGCTTATACTCGTCGCGCCTCAGGCAGACCCTGTGCCCGTGGGCTGCGTAGTGAGAGTTGCTTATATTGGTCTTTGTATAAGCACCTGCTTTGTAGGAAATACCTGAGGAGACTGCCAGTTGCGGAATCTCAAAGGAGCTAAATGAGATTGGAATAATGTTGCCGATGGACTCCCACTATCGCAACAATCTTTCAAATCTCAAAAGGAGGTAAATGTGCTGCACGAAACACAGGTAAATCTGGGTTTAGTGGCGGCGTCGGCGCTCAACAAAAATCCCACCCAGTACGTATTAGCTTTAAAAAAACTCATTCGACGAAGGTCACCCAGAGACTCTAAAATCCCGGATTCTCAAGCGAATTATAACTCTAAAAGGACCCAACTTGTAGGTGTCTTTTTTTCACACCTCTAGCCTCCCTCAAAATGAGCACAAGGCAGTCCCTCGAGTATTTTCGTTTTTGAAAGAAGCCCTGATAAATGGCGGAAATGTGCTCTAGCCCTCACGAACCGCAGGGAAATCTGGGTGCAGTGCCAGGCGACCGCGTCAAGTCTTTTTACAAAAGAAGAAAAGCGTTTTGCATTGCCGCAACTGAGAAAGTTAGTTGCTGGCAGCGTCTACAACTTAAAAAACAGGTGACTACCGCGCTAGTGTGCGACAAACAACCATCGGGATTCGTCGTGAAAGATATTTGGATCTTACAACGACACTTTCTCTCACCTTCCTCTTTTGGATGAGCACCTCCCCTCCTCCTCTCCCTGCAGTTAGCCCGATTCGCATCGGCTTGAGCCGGGAAAGCAGGAAGAGCCACACCCCGACGGAAGTGGACGTCGACTCCGGGTTCGATTCTGATTTTGAACGTGACAGATCGCGTGAGGACTGCTCTCCTGCTGACCTAGGCAGCAACAGAGGATAGGTGGGATAAGCCAGCCGGACCAACTGTCAGGGCCCTCCCGCTTGTTGGTCGCTGTGGGGAAGAACGAAAAACGCATGGCAGCCCCGTGTGACAAGAGCCTACTTTCGTCTCCTGGTGGCCGGCACAACGTAATCGTCCGCCGATTTTCAGTTTTACTGGAATGCGCGTGGGATGATACTGTAGCACCCCGTGCATGTAGCACAAAAGCTGGGTGAATGCGCAATGCGGCTTATACTCGTCGCGCCTCAGGCAGACCCTGTGCCCGTGGGCTGCGTAGTGAGAGTTGCTTATATTGGTCTTTGTATAAGCACCTGCTTTGTAGGAAATACCTGAGGAGACTGCCAGTTGCGGAATCTCAAAGGAGCTAAATGAGATTGGAATAATGTTGCCGATGGACTCCCACTATCGCAACAATCTTTCAAATCTCAAAAGGAGGTAAATGTGCTGCACGAAACACAGGTAAATCTGGGTTTAGTGGCGGCGTCGGCGCTCAACAAAAATCCCACCCAGTACGTATTAGCTTTAAAAAAACTCATTCGACGAAGGTCACCCAGAGACTCTAAAATCCCGGATTCTCAAGCGAATTATAACTCTAAAAGGACCCAACTTGTAGGTGTCTTTTTTTCACACCTCTAGCCTCCCTCAAAATGAGCACAAGGCAGTCCCTCGAGTATTTTCGTTTTTGAAAGAAGCCCTGATAAATGGCGGAAATGTGCTCTAGCCCTCACGAACCGCAGGGAAATCTGGGTGCAGTGCCAGGCGACCGCGTCAAGTCTTTTTACAAAAGAAGAAAAGCGTTTTGCATTGCCGCAACTGAGAAAGTTAGTTGCTGGCAGCGTCTACAACTTAAAAAACAGGTGACTACCGCGCTAGTGTGCGACAAACAACCATCGGGATTCGTCGTGAAAGATATTTGGATCTTACAACGACACTTTCTCTCACCTTCCTCTTTTGGATGAGCACCTCCCCTCCTCCTCTCCCTGCAGTTAGCCCGATTCGCATCGGCTTGAGCCGGGAAAGCAGGAAGAGCCACACCCCGACGGAAGTGGACGTCGACTCCGGGTTCGATTCTGATTTTGAACGTGACAGATCGCGTGAGGACTGCTCTCCTGCTGACCTAGGCAGCAACAGAGGATAGGTGGGATAAGCCAGCCGGACCAACTGCAGGGAAGAATGCCGTTAACAACCTCATCCAAAACTAGAGCTCGTCTTTGGCTCTTACTTTCGCAAACTCTCGTTGTTGTTGTTGCTCAGAGGTGGAGCGACTCTTTCTTCATCTTGAATCTAGCTTACCACTTTCAAAAGCAAGCAAGCGTTGAAGCTGCGCGTGTCTGTCATTCACTATGGTACACACATCGTGTGCGCTCAAAGGAGCCGAATGCAGAACGGGAAAAATCAGGTTTGAAGGGCGAACAGCAAAAAGTTCGCAACAGTCTTTTTCTCTTTCTTTTTTAAGACGCTGCCTGCTTTTGCAGGAAATCTTGAGGAGGCCGCCAGTTTGCAGAATCTCAAAAGGGGAACTGGGTCTGCTTCCGTTGATTGGGACGAGCCGCAGATACGGGCCATTCAACAGCTGTATACACGCTGTTCGAGGCACCTCGTCTCTGGCCTTTGCAGGGGCTCTCCGGGAAACAAGCAAAACCCCGTCGAAAGACACCAGGCTGTACATCAACGCCGGTTGATTGTCGGCAACACAAAAGATTATGGGTTTTCAAGCAAACAAAAGGTCGAAAGACGCTAATCTGGACGCCACATGGTCGTCGGTGGCAAGCACAAATAGTCCTATACTCTACAGCAGCAACTTTTCGACGTGTATTCAGAGGCACCTCGAACACGCGGAATGCGCAGAAGCCGTTGCCACCCCGGGCGCGTTGACCCGAAGGGGGACGCCATACAGAGGCGTGCAGTTCTTTTGCGACAACCGTTATCAACCGGTTTGTGGCAGCAATAATGAACGTCGGCAGCGCAACCCGAAGGGGCCACAGGTTGATTTGCAGCACAAACAAAACAAAAAACGACCCCACCTGGCGACGAAACTGTCGTCGGAGGGGGGGAGGGAGAAAACCCCAGCTGTGTTGTGAAAAAAGACAGCTGGAAGAGTTTGAGAAACTAGATACACAACTGTTTCCAAGCGCACATCAAGCAAACTACATTGCTGGTCGTTTGAGCCGCGAGTACCGCTTTGCGCGGGGTTTAAAGGGGAATGCTTTGTGCGCGGAGTAACCCCCGAGGTAGCCGCTGAATGGTGAGAGAGAAACCGGCTAGCCCAGGAGGTCACGGGGGGACGACCCTGGTCCCCTGGACCTCGCGCTGAACGCGGACACGAAAAAAGAGACAAGCAAACCGGTGTGGGTAGGTGGGAACATTTTTTTTTAAACACCAAAACATGAAATGTTGGAGGAAATGAGAAGCTCGTCGCCGCAAACCGTGGCGTTTTCACTTGCGTCCGTCAGCTTTACGCAAGAACCGATCAGGCACTGCAACGATCAGGCACTGATCGTTCAACGAAAAAAGATACTGCGCCTGAAATGTCCACCATTTTTGAACGAAAGTTGAGTTCATTTTTGCGTTCAACGAACAACTCTCTCTTCCCATCATCATCATCATTAGTATCCGCCTCGGTTGTGCGAGGACCGAGCTCTTATTTCCGATTCCTTTGGAATCCGGTGCCCAACACCTTCCTGGTGAGTGGTTCGTTACGCGCTTAGCATTCCCACGATGAATCGACACAATTGCTACTTCTAGTTAGCACGCGGGGAAGGTTAACTAGTTCTTATCATTATCGGACAGCAGTAGCCCTGTCCGGCATGGCGTGGCGTCTCTTGTTGCTGTCTTCATGCGAGTAACTACGAGCCCGACATCCTGGTGCTTGCAGCCTGCTCCTCGTTTTATTTTTTGCGTGGACTTTTCCCAGCTTGTTGGGGGTCCCCCCTGCCCAGACCTTTTTGTGCACTGCTTTTTCAGTGTTTTATTCGTTCGGACTTGCTCTCGAACTAAAACGACACATATGAACCTTACTACTTCTGCACTGCATGCGATAGCCAGTATCGCTTCCGCAGAGTGCATACTTATTGCAGCTAACAAGTACCTTTGACATCATAAACCTGAACGCAAACGTCGAATGGCATAAACAAACCGTCTCATAGGACCCTCCATCCACAATACAGCCTACTGATAGACAGACCTTCACCGGCAACACAGATCGATGACGTATGGACCCAGCGGCGCACTCGTTCTGAGAGCCGCAGGATATTTGTTCGTCAGTTCGTCAATAATCCGGTTCCTCATAGTGAGGCTGTCCTCGATCGTATCTTTACGACCGATGGCTTTCCTCGATAGCCTTTTTTTTTGTATTCACCACCGTGTCTTTCCGATTACCTTGACCATTTGATGGAGCGCATACATAGTATGCTAACTCGGATCTGGTTCACACAACGAGAACGTGAACATGTGGACAACCAAATGCCTTATTGCCTTGGCGTACCAGTGGGTGCCCAATATGACGGGGACTAGTCCCCTAAGGCACGTTACCCTACTTTTAACCAAAACCGTTCTCAAATAGCACAGCATGTTCTTGCCAGAAAGAGCGTGCGCAAAGTACACCCGCTTTGTGCTACAGGTTTGCAGACAAGAGAGAATTACACCTGTTTGTGTCGATTGCGAAGCCCACGAAGGCTTTGGTCGGATTTTGCTGACATAAAGCTCCAGGATAATTCAGGGTGTGCCAATTACTATAATCCACCTCCGTCGAAAGCTCCGAGCGACACCTCCGATTTTTTGTGTTGATAATGCATTGTTGTTGGTACTACTACGAATTAGTAGTTAGCAGCGTACTACATGAAACTTACCAAAGCAGGTGAGTTTCGCTAGTGCGCACAAACAAAACGCTTCGAACAAACAGAAGAGCACGTTGCCGTGGCTAACTCAGTTTTGTTCAAATCAACAAAGAGAAGAGCACCTTGAAGCAAAGCAACAAAACTGAGTTTGCCAAGACAAGATGCAGCAGAAAATGGTAACGGATCTCGCCATAGGTTGCGAGGTGATGTCCAACCGCCTCGGATAGACCCTTCTTTGCGCATCGTCGTAGTTGCATGGTTTCCGCTCGTGCGATACGTGGTCTCCAATAAATCCAATATGTGAGCTCTAAGCGACTCACTACCCGCCTACATGAACTATTTTGAGCCCACACAACGGGATGCGCTTCTGGGCGACGTGAATGCAAAATTGTTTTTGCCGGTCTACCCACATCTCCTGGAACTGCATCGAGTTGCCTGCTGCTAGTCTATCGGTAGTCTATCAGCAGCAGGGTGGGCCGGGCTCAGTTTTGGGTTAGAAGGAAAATGTGAATCGGTTAACCGCTCACTGTCCATGCCGTGCAGATCAGACGAGAAAACAAACGCTGGGATCAACTGAGCATCTCAACAACCATGTCATACCTGGACGATCTACCGCGGAGTATTACTTCCCCTCTTTTTCTGGCGTCACTCGTCAACGTCACGGCCTACCTTTCGCATCAACCAACCAGACAACACACACCTCACACTTGCGTGACTTCAAGGCAAGCACACCGGTCACTCACTTCGCTGTTGGTTTTTTTTTTTTTTTTTTGGTTGTTGTTCTGCGGTAGTGTCTTCCAGTGCTGGAAGGTATTCCTCCGCTGGACGTTAGTGAACCACTCACACTTTTCTGCAACGATCAAACAAACGTCGAACTACTTGCGGTTGCAAGGTTTGCCGCCCAGGCTGCACGAACGAACGAATGTCTTGCCTTTATTGTATGTTCACCTTTCCCTTTTCTGTCAGTCAGTTAGCTGGCAACACAGGCGAGCACAGCGTGCAGCAAGCTGAACTTTGGAGGCAAGTTTTTCAATGATGAAGAGCTGGTCATCAGGTGAAGTGTTGTTACAGCTCGTTGTTTGATTTCAGTCTTGTCCTTCGAAAGTCTCCCCCCGCAGGCATCTACACCCGAAGTTGACCCAGCCGCCGACAGGTTTGACGATGAAAGTCAAAACCAAGTCCTTGAGATTAGAAGACACCAGATTCTAAGAACAATGCTGAGGTTTCGTCCCCTTCCATTCGGAGTCGAAGCAGCTACGTCGAGTATTTTTGCACGCAATGGAGCCCATGCCAGTAGTCAGAACACGAGGAGCCCCGCACATCCTCGACGTCGCTCGCTGAGATGTAGGTCAGCCAGCTCGGTGTGAAGTCATCCCCTGTGCGCTAGTGTCCCAGCGATGATCGGGCTGTCGTGGCCAGCAATCCGTTTTCCCTCACTCGAATATAGAATCGCCAACCCCCTTGCAGAAGAACATGATAACAAGAAAGAACCCAAACCGAAATGCGTGCTTTTTTTGTCGCGCTCACTTTCGGTTTTGCTGCCGCCGTGCAGAACTCGAAGTCGTGCGCTGACGGCCCTTTCGATGATACCGTGGACTACTTCCCGCAGAGGATTAGAGTTGATTTCAGTTCAACCTACACGGTGAGCTACAGCGGGTTTTACAAAAATGTGACAGTTTCGCTGGACGGGAGTCGGAGACTGTACCAACTGGTGCAGTGCTTCTCCGACCCGAGCCAGTCAGGCAGGGCGGCAAAACATTTGCCCGAGTGTTCCGCCTTAGCAGATGTTCCGTGTTCGAGGTTTCATGTGCCTTTGAAAGAAGTGGCCGTTGAAGGCGCGCCGATTTTGGGCATGCTCGAAGAGATTGAAGCAGAAGGCACCGTGCGGTTCGCCGACGCGGACGCGGTTTCGCCGTGCGTGCGGGCAAACAGCATGGGCGAGGCTCGCGCATGGGACGGGGATCAGCTGGCGGTTGTCGATGCATTCTTCACCGAAAGCGACGAAATCCCTGCCACCGGGCACCCTTACTACGCGAAGTTCGTCCGTGTCGGCGTCGCAGCGGAGGCAGCCCCGCTGTCTCGCACGGAGTGGGTAGAATTCGCAGCACTATTCTACAACAATGAGTCCCTCGCCAGTTACGTCGTGGAACGGGCTCGGCTGTCGTACGATATCCAGAGGCAGAGCACCGAATGGGATCTTCGGGATCTTGTTTGGGTAGACTCATTCACCTCAGAGCCTAGAACAGCGACCATGGTTTCAGATGCGTATTTCAGCCACGTGGCATCAGACGCTCAGTTGCAAGTGGTTAACTTCGGGGAGATGTTATCGGAGCAAGAACTGAAGGAAGTACTGGCGAACGCCACCGCCGTCATCATCAACCACGGGGGCTCGCTTAACACGCAGACGGCTTCGGAAATGCTTGGCGCAGCGTTTGCAGAGCAGTTCGGGTTGCATGGTGGAGCGGCGACGTTGTTCCAACCGAGCAAGGACGCTAGCCGCGCCGTGAGGGTGTTCCAGATGAACAAATACGGGGCCGGCATCGATGGGCACGTGTTTGCCGCCCCGGACTTGCTGCTGTCCGATTTAATCAAAGCGACCCGAGACGTCGCCCCTTGGAACAGCGCCGAGTACATGTACCTTCGACCTGTGCACGAGCCCGTCGTCGATCTTTCTGCCGACTTCTCTGCCTGCGGAATGGGCGTGTCTCGACCAACCGATCCTAACAACCTCCGGCAACGCGTGGCAATTGAATTGGTCACTGTTATCCGCTCCAATCCGACGGACACAGTGGTGTACGCTCCAATGACGGACTACTTTCCATACAAGTTTTACCCGCGTTCCACGTCAGACTTCTCGGTGTCGTATCACCTCACGTGGAAGATGGTTCGCAACCGGCGCAGCAACGAGATGTATATCCTCGTTCAACGAGGTGCGGAGACTGCCGCCCCCGACGACAACGTTGGTGACAAGCGCTTTTACATTCCCGCGCAAACCACGGCGCTGCAGAACCCGCCCGAAGCCGGCATAGCAGCCCTATTGGGCGTTCTCGATGCGGCCGAGTTCGTAGTCGATGCCCCCGTCCCTTGTGTGCTGAAAGGGCTTGCCGAAGCACAATACTCCGCCTTCTCTTCGAGTACTACCTGCTCGGACCTGAGGGCGATCGACGTTGTCTTCGGGCACGTACGCTGTGATAACACTGCGCACTCGAGAGTATCCGCAAGCCCAGAACCGTTGGGTCGAACGGACTGGGTCGGGTACATGTCACTCTTCCACAACCGGGAATCGCGGGCGCTGGAAGTGACAAAGACGGTCTCTGAGAAGTACCTCTGCATTCGCGAACAAAGTCAGAAAGCCGCGCGGGCAGCTGGAAAACGTCCCCGTCTTCTGCGGATCAGAGGCAAATCCTACGAGCCGGGTGTCTTCGAGGCGATGGCGTTGCAGCACGATCAAAGAATCTGGAACGACGCTGGCGGATCCAACGCTGCTTTTGACGAGCGAAGCGCCGTTCTTCAGAATAGTGGGGGCTCCGTTGATCAAGTAGATTCCGACGGGCAGACGTTGACAATCCGGATTCTCAGAGGCGTCGAGATGCTGAACTCTGCTCTTGTGGATGTGGATGTGCTGCTGGATGCTAATGACTGGTTTGGGGCGATCCCAGACGTCCACGAGGCGCTCGGGTTGTACAATCTCACTGTCAATGATACACGGTTCAGCTTCATTTCCAAAAGGCAAGTGTACCGCCTGGACCAGCGCGTCAGTTCTGAAACGTGGACCACTGACGAATCTGCAAGGTACGTGTTCGAGGCTGCCGCCGTTCTGCAGGATTGGGCCTCCGTCCTGTTCCGCCAATCGATCAATGCCACGGGCACGTACTTCCTTCGAAACGTGTTCGAGGGCAAACCCTGGGTGGAGGTCCGCGAGAACGACTGCGTGCATCCGTCGGCCGAGGCTCAATTGCTGACACATGACAGCTCCATCTGCGATCTACCGTGCGACGCACGCACTACGGACGAGTACTGCGCCGCAAGCTGCTATCGGTGGGCTGACGGCTCGTGCAGATCATCTCCGGTATACCACTATTTCCAACAGGTTGTTCGAAAGGAAGAATGCGAGGAGAGCAGTTCCCCAGTCCAGAAGGTAACAGTCGCAGCGGTCGCACCACCAAATACTAGTTACATAGATGGTAAGCGACACAGCGTCCGCTTTTATTCGCTTCAGGATTCGCTCAGAATGTCGAAGCGAACCAAGCGACTAAAGGAGAATAAAAGCGCAACAAGACGAATAAAAGCGAATAGATATAGGTACTCATTTGCATGCAATTGACTCCCCACTACCGCAACAAGAAGGCAAATCTCGACTCGGTGACCGCGAAGTCATTCGTGATGAAGAGCGCGATGCGACGCCTGGCAAAGATTGCACAGAAGCCAGTGCATCCGGTACTCGAGATGCACGTCAACGTCCTGACATCTCTTGGAGGCGGAAACATGGCCGGCCTCAATAAGAGGCCGCAGATGTCGAGCCAGCAGGCCTTCGAAGTCGTGATGCGCGCGTATGAGGCAGCCGCACGAGAGCAGACGGCGAAGAAGGCCGGCGACAAGGTGCGAGCCGTACCGCAAGCAGGGCCCCGCAAAGCTGCGACGCTGAACGGCAGCTTTCGTCCCCAGATGCATTACCCGTCGGGATGGGAACGCAAGCAGGGCCGATGGAAACACGAAGTCAAGCAGGTAAAACGAACAGCGCAGAATGAGCGCAAGACGGGCACCAAGAGCAGATCGGGACGTTTCCTGAGAAATGCGGGATGGGAAGGAGTGACTGCGATAAAGGTCATCCCAAAGAGAGGAAAGACTCTCGCGGTGGTCAGGGGCTCGGAACCGCCGGCATGGGTCTTCGGAGTCGCGGACTCGGACACCAGCATCGAAGTGTCCACGGCCCATCGCCGATGCGGAGCAGATGGCAGCTCCGGAAAAGAGACGTGATGCTGCAGAGGTCGGCTCAGTACGAGAGCAGGAAAGGTACACCTGGGCGGAATTCTTGCGCTGCTACGGAAAGAAACGGGGGACTGATCAGTGGCGCGAGGCCGGGAAACAACTGCCCGAGACAGGGGTTGCAGCGAAGGGCTTGAGTGGCGACGGCGGAAAGAAGGGCAATACTATGAAGGGCGGGAAAGGCGGGAAGAACGTCAACATTGAAGCGGCGAAGGCGCCAGCAGGCTTTAAACCAACCAGCGCATCAGAGGCAACCGAGGTAGAGCAGCTGCGAGCGCAGCTGAACGAGGCCCTGCGCCGGATCGAGGACCTCACCAAGCGACTCGCGGAGGTGCAGACAGGCCGGAGCGCAGAAGTCGCCATCACCGCGGCGACAGCCGAGCACGGTCCGCGAGGAAGGGAAGACAAAGAAGACGAAAAGTGCCAAACCGGGGCCCGAAGACGGGGGCGAAGAAGAGGGCGAGGTCCGGCACCGAGTCGGCGTCTCAAGAACGGAGCGAGGCGAAGCCACCAGCGAAGATGCAGAACTCCGCTGCATCCTCGACAAAGAAAACGGATAGGGACCCGCTGAGGAGTATCTGGCGAAACGATCGGAGAGTAGAGAAGAAGTATACCGGCCGAACAAGCGAAGCAAAAGTCCGAAGCCGACCAATCTCGGCACCCCAAGGCAGACAAAATGGGGTGGCAGCGGGCGTAACGGAGCGTTTAACTTCGCGGCTTATTCGCCAGCTGCAGGCCATTGCCGACGATGGAGGAAACGGCCCTACGAGCATGCAGACGGACCGAATGAGGACGCGGCGATGGGAGAAGGCGAAAAGGGTGGGAACGCATCTGATGCCAGAGGGGTCATACGAGGAAGTATGGGGGCGAGCGAGCCCGCCTGTAGGAGCAGACCTTATGCGCGTGATGGGTGACGTGATGGGTTGTCAGCGGAAGCTCGCCCAGCAAGTCAGAGACCCGCGCGTACGTGAATGGCGTGACCGCATGCAGCTTGCGGTGACGACGCGGCCAGGATGGATTTTGCATGGCTGAAGCAGGAAGACAGAAAGCAGGTGCGGTTTCTTACGGACGGGGATGGGAACGTCACATGGAACCCAGAAAAGAAATGGACAGAATCCTACGCGGGCCTAACGCGTGGGGGGCAGTTTTCCAGGGGCACTTCCGAAAGCCAGCGCCGCAATGGGAAGATTTTAAACAACAGTTCGAAGCATCCATCAAACGAACGGAACCGATCGTGCAGGCGCCGCTAGCGAAGGAGGAGCTCCTAAAGACCTTAACGAAACTGAACAAAGGAACGGCCCCGGGGGCAGAAGGCTGGCGCGTCCACGAGTTGGCGGCACTGCCAGACGAAGCGGTGGACCGATTCGCAGACCTGTTCAAAGTAGTAGAAGAGACGGGAACCTGGCCACGGGCGCTCCTCACGGCGTTGATATCGCTCATACCGAAGAACGAGGAAGACGCTGGACCCATGAGTCTGCGTCCAATCTCTGTAACGAGCGCAGTCTACAGGCTCTGGGCTGCCACACGGCTGAGGATGTTGGGGGAATGGGTACACCAGTGGATACCCGACGGGATACGCGGCGCAGTACATCACAGAGGAGCGGACGACATCATGTACGAAGTCGCCTTGCGCATCGAGCACGCAATCGAGTGCGGGCGGCCATTGTACGGGCTGTCTGTAGACTACGAGAAGTGCTTTGATCGCCTCCCACACGAGGTGATGTTCAAAGACTGGTGGTATAGTACGTGCGAATAGACAAAGGAGTCTTCAGGGCCCTGAGGGGTGTGTACGCGTCCATCAGGAGGCACTTCAAAACTGCCGGCGGGGTAGGCGAAGCATTCAGCGCCGCAAACGGAATTTTGCAAGGGTGCCCTCTGAGTGTTCTACTATTGAATGCGCTCGTCGCAGTATGGGTCAGAGCAGTCGAGGTACTCGGCACCGAAGAAGAAGTAGTGCGCGCGTTGGCCTTCTTAGATGACACACAGGCCATGACAGACGACACAAAGGACAGCTCGAGGCGGCTGCCCGAGTAACCACGGAGTTCGCAGATGCTGCGGATTTGGGAGTTGGGGCAGCGAAATCCTACTGGTACACAACTTGTGTATCCCAAGAGAGGACGATGAAGGTGCAAAGAAAGACGATAGAAAGACAACAGACGTTCGACGTGTTAGGAACGATGCTTTCTGTGGGGCAAGGGGCGTCGAGGCCGAGTAAGCGGGTAAAGGGGCGTCACGAGAAGGCCCAAGCTATAGCCCGCCGAGCTCGCCACCTACCGGTGTCGATGGGGGAGCGAGAACGCTTCGTCGCCGCTGCAGCGACGACCACAGCGCTGTACGGAACCGCGATATGGCAACCGCCTAAGAAGTATGTCCAGGCGCTGACGAGGGCGACGATGGCGGGAGTCTGGTCCGGAGGTCTACGGCGAAGCGACGCAGTTGTACTGAATGTGCTGTGCCGAGGCCATCGGTTGGACCCAGCATCCGTAATTTTGCATCGACGGCTGCTGACGCTCAGGTAGCAGTGAAGTAGACAGCCGAGACTTAGGCGGTTAGCAGAGGAGGTACGGGCGGAGAGGAGAGAAAGAGAGGAACGAGGCGAGCTCCATGTCAAAAAGAAGGGGCCGATAGCTCTGTTCCAAGAGGCTGTCGAACAGGTGGGATGGACATGGACAGAGCTTGGACTTGTACGAGACCCGACGCACCAAGGGAACTGGAACCTCTTTTGCGACAACGACGCAGAGGACGGGAGCGCAAGGAGACGAGCGGCAGTGGCGAAAGACGAATTTCAACATGCGGTAAGGGAGGCCGTCCGCACACACAGGTACTCGAAGGTCGCGCGAGGACAGCTCGAGGGAATCGAACACGGCATAGACGGACCGGCAACCCGACGATTGCTGACGGAAGGTGGGCTGACAGGGTACCAGCAAGGGCTGGTGCGAGCAGTCATCGCCAACGCAGTTTCGACGGGGAAGAGGCTCGGACACGAAATCTGCAAGTACTGCAATGCAGGAGTACCCGAAGACGAGCAGCACATGTGGTGGGAATGCACCAGATGGGCCGCAGTGAGGAGCGAATATTCACACCTTCTCGCAAGCCGCCCGAACATGCCAAAATGTCTTGCTCTCTGTGGCGTCGTGCCGAAGCAGACACACCAAGACGGGGAAGCAGACATGGCAGGCCCGATCCAGCTTATGTGTGCGCGCATAATGCTTGAGCGACAACGGGTGGAGGGATTGGTTGAGAAGAACTGCCGGCGAAAAGAATTTCGTGTCGACGACTACCCGTGGGGGTGGAACCCGAAGCCCCCGACGGCCGTGTACCCAATCGACGTGCAGAGAACCCGACCGAGCACTACGGCCTGGCCCGACTCCCACGAGATGCTCTTGGCGATGGCAAAGCGGAGCTCTTCGAAGCGATGGGCGGAACAATGGAGGCGATGTCTCGACGACATTTTTTGAGCTTGCGATCGAATTCGAGCTGTTCAGCGGGCTGACGCTGACACCTGTTGAAACTCGGTGGCGAGAGAAACGCAACCCGGGAGAGAAGGAGAAACGGTGGGTGGCGAGGGACGAACTACCATCGCCGCAGACGGCAGGCGGGACGCGAGGGGCCGTATCGGGTGCAGGAGCTGTGTACTACCTCGAGGGGAAGAAACAGTGGGAAATCTGCGCCCCGATCGAGGAGAGAGCGACGAACAACATCGAAGAGTACACGGCTCTAGTCAAGGCACTCCACCGACTGGGGCTGAGCGGAGAGCTGGTAGTACGGGGGGACAGCGAACTTGTCGTTTCCCAAATGACAGGGAACGCGCGCTGCTCCGAAGCGTTACGCCCACACAAGGCGAGAGCGCAGGCGGAGGAAGCGGAGCTGCGGCAGAAGGTCTTCGTGAAGTTAGAGCACGTGCCACGCGAGCAGAACGTAGACGCCGACGCTCTGTCGAACCGCGCGATGGACGAGGTTCAAAGACGAGCGACGGCGGAATATCGCGACTCGGTGACCGCGAAGTCATTCGTGATGAAGAGCGCGATGCGACGCCTGGCAAAGATTGTACAGAAGCCAGTGCATCCGGCACTCGAGATGCACGTCAACGTCCTGACATCTCTTGGAGGCGGAAACATGGCCGGCCTCAATAAGAGGCCGCAGATGTCGAGCCAGCAGGCCTTCGAAGTCGTGATGCGCGCGTATGAGGCAGCCGCACGAGAGCAGACGGCGAAGAAGGCCGGCGACAAGGTGCGAGCCGTACCGCAAGCAGGGCCCCGCAAAGCTGCGACGCTGAACGGCAGCTTTCGTCCCCAGATGCATTACCCGTCGGGATGGGAACGCAAGCAGGGCCGATGGAAACACGAAGTCAAGCAGGTGAAACGAACAGCGCAGAATGAGCGCAAGACGGGCACCAAGAGCAGATCGGGACGTTCGGACCGTCCCAAGCCGAAGAAGGTGTCCACAAGCGAAGCAACAACACCAACACGGAGACGCAAACCGAAGGCAGCCAAGCAGACCTCCCAGGGCAGGGGAGAACCTGCGGCAGTGAAGTAACGAAGCTCATCCGAGTGTCCGATGAAACCCCTTGTCAATACCACCCAACGACTGCGACGCGCGTGCGAAATGTCGGACGCTAGCGTCTGTCAAGAGCATGCGTGACTCAGCCGTGTTTTAAAGGTGAGATGAGAGGCATCGGCTCACTCTGTTAAAGTACCATACCACTAACGCAACAAGAAGTGGGGCAGCATCGTGATTTGGCGTCGCCCCTGCTGGGTCTCGACAGGTGAGTGGCCTCCCCATAAGCGAGCAAGGCGAAACGCGACGGGAGACACCACCCCACCGCCTGCACCGGGGGAATCCGTAGCGCGACTGAAGATGCTGGGTAGCGGATTATAGAGTATCGTGACCCGGGGAAACTCAGGTGCTCCCGTCGTGTCACCGCCTAAGGGGCAGCAGTCATGAGGAACTTCGCTATATGACAGGATGGGTGACCCGCCTCCCCAAGCCAGTTAGGGGGAAGGACGTGATGCGGCTGCTTCGGCAGTGACCCTGGTGGAGGAAGACCACGCGCACACGCCAGGGGAACGTGCTTTCCCAATTACTTGAAAGCCGACCCCCCCCGCCTGTAGCAAATGAGGAAGGTGCAAACTTGGACACTGCTACAGCAGTCCTGCACGAGACCTCTTGGGCACGTGCCTCGCGTAGGGCAGGTGGGCCTGTCACCCGCTTTGAGAACCCTGGAGCCCCATGAAAATTCCTTTCCCGCGGCCATTGATAGGATCTGGAACATCAGCGACAGAAATGGCGAGAATTTCACTACGTACACAGCACCCCCCGACAAAAGTTGGACCGGACAAAAGTAGACCGCCAGAGCCCTGAATAGGTGACCATGTCCTTCTTTCCCCTTTAACACGCCTTAATCTCCATCACAGCGTCTTCTACCGGAATCCTTAACCGACGAAGCGAGGTCTGCGAAAGAATTAGCCGACGACACCTTTTCCGTACCTACCGATGTCCCGTCGAGTGCTCCTGCAACCTCGGAACTGTCATCGGCACCAACCACGGCGGTACCTACCGATGTCCCGTCGAGTGCTCCAGCAACCTCGGAACCGTCATCGGCACCAACCACGGCGGTACCTACCGATGTCCCGTCGAGTGCTCCAGCAACCTCGGAACCGTCATCGGCACCAACCACGGCGGTACCTACCGATGTCCCGTCGAGTGCTCCAGCAACCTCGGAACCGTCATCGGCACCAACCACGGCGGTACCTACCGATGTCCCGTCGAGTGCTCCAGCAACCTCGGAACCGTCATCGGCACCAACCACGGCGGTACCTACCGATGTCCCGTCGAGTGCTCCAGCAACCTCGGAACCGTCATCGGCACCAACCACGGCGGTACCTACCGATGTCCCGTCGAGTGCTCCAGCAACCTCGGAACCGTCATCGGCACCAACCACGGCGGTACCTACCGATGTCCCGTCGAGTGCTCCAGCAACCTCGGAACCGTCATCGGCACCAACCACGGCGGTACCTACCGATGTCCCGTCGAGTGCTCCAGCAACCTCGGAACCGTCATCGGCACCAACCACGGCGGTACCTACCGATGTCCCGTCGAGTGCTCCAGCAACCTCGGAACCGTCATCGGCACCAACCACGGCGGTACCTACCGATGTCCCGTCGAGTGCTCCAGCAACCTCGGAACCGTCATCGGCACCAACCACGGCGGTACCTACCGATGTCCCGTCGAGTGCTCCCGCAACCTCGGAACCGTCATCGGCACCAACCACGGCGGTACCTACCGATGTCCCGTCGAGTGCTCCCGCAACCTCGGAACCGTCATCGGCACCAACCACGGCGGTACCTACCGATGTCCCGTCGAGTGCTCCAGCAACCTCGGAACCGTCATCGGCACCAACCACGGCGGTACCTACCGATGTCCCGTCGAGTGCTCCAGCAACCTCGGAACCGTCATCGGCACCAACCACGGCGGTACCTACCGATGTCCCGTCGAGTGCTCCAGCAACCTCGGAACCGTCATCGGCACCAACCACGGCGGTACCTACCGATGTCCCGTCGAGTGCTCCCGCAACCTCGGAACCGTCATCGGCACCAACCACGGCGGTACCTACCGATGTCCCGTCGAGTGCTCCAGCAACCTCGGAACCGTCATCGGCACCAACCACGGCGGTACCTACCGATGTCCCGTCGAGTGCTCCAGCAACCTCGGAACCGTCATCGGCACCAACCACGGCGGTACCTACCGATGTCCCGTCGAGTGCTCCAGCAACCTCGGAACCGTCATCGGCACCAACCACGGCGGTACCTACCGATGTCCCGTCGAGTGCTCCAGCAACCTCGGAACCGTCATCGGCACCAACCACGGCGGTACCTACCGATGTCCCGTCGAGTGCTCCAGCAACCTCGGAACCGTCATCGGCACCAACCACGGCGGTACCTACCGATGTCCCGTCGAGTGCTCCAGCAACCTCGGAACCGTCATCGGCACCAACCACGGCGGTACCTACCGATGTCCCGTCGAGTGCTCCAGCAACCTCGGAACCGTCATCGGCACCAACCACGGCGGTACCTACCGATGTCCCGTCGAGTGCTCCAGCAACCTCGGAACCGTCATCGGCACCAACCACGGCGGTACCTACCGATGTCCCGTCGAGTGCTCCAGCAACCTCGGAACCGTCATCGGCACCAACCACGGCGGTACCTACCGATGTCCCGTCGAGTGCTCCAGCAACCTCGGAACCGTCATCGGCACCAACCACGGCGGTACCTACCGATGTCCCGTCGAGTGCTCCAGCAACCTCGGAACCGTCATCGGCACCAACCACGGCGGTACCTACCGATGTCCCGTCGAGTGCTCCCGCAACCTCGGAACCGTCATCGGCACCAACCACGGCGGTACCTACCGATGTCCCGTCGAGTGCTCCAGCAACCTCGGAACCGTCATCGGCACCAACCACGGCGGTACCTACCGATGTCCCGTCGAGTGCTCCAGCAACCTCGGAACCGTCATCGGCACCAACCACGGCGGTACCTACCGATGTCCCGTCGAGTGCTCCAGCAACCTCGGAACCGTCATCGGCACCAACCACGGCGGTACCTACCGATGTCCCGTCGAGTGCTCCAGCAACCTCGGAACCGTCATCGGCACCAACCACGGCGGTACCTACCGATGTCCCGTCGAGTGCTCCAGCAACCTCGGAACCGTCATCGGCACCAACCACGGCGGTACCTACCGATGTCCCGTCGAGTGCTCCAGCAACCTCGGAACCGTCATCGGCACCAACCACGGCGGTACCTACCGATGTCCCGTCGAGTGCTCCCGCAACCTCGGAACCGTCATCGGCACCAACCACGGCGGTACCTACCGATGTCCCGTCGAGTGCTCCAGCAACCTCGGAACCGTCATCGGCACCAACCACGGCGGTACCTACCGATGTCCCGTCGAGTGCTCCAGCAACCTCGGAACCGTCATCGGCACCAACCACGGCGGTACCTACCGATGTCCCGTCGAGTGCTCCAGCAACCTCGGAACCGTCATCGGCACCAACCACGGCGGTACCTACCGATGTCCCGTCGAGTGCTCCAGCAACCTCGGAACCGTCATCGGCACCAACCACGGCGGTACCTACCGATGTCCCGTCGAGTGCTCCAGCAACCTCGGAACCGTCATCGGCACCAACCACGGCGGTACCTACCGATGTCCCGTCGAGTGCTCCAGCAACCTCGGAACCGTCATCGGCACCAACCACGGCGGTACCTACCGATGTCCCGTCGAGTGCTCCAGCAACCTCGGAACCGTCATCGGCACCAACCACGGCGGTACCTACCGATGTCCCGTCGAGTGCTCCAGCAACCTCGGAACCGTCATCGGCACCAACCACGGCGGTACCTACCGATGTCCCGTCGAGTGCTCCCGCAACCTCGGAACCGTCATCGGCACCAACCACGGCGGTACCTACCGATGTCCCGTCGAGTGCTCCAGCAACCTCGGAACCGTCATCGGCACCAACCACGGCGGTACCTACCGATGTCCCGTCGAGTGCTCCAGCAACCTCGGAACCGTCATCGGCACCAACCACGGCGGTACCTACCGATGTCCCGTCGAGTGCTCCAGCAACCTCGGAACCGTCATCGGCACCAACCACGGCGGTACCTACCGATGTCCCGTCGAGTGCTCCAGCAACCTCGGAACCGTCATCGGCACCAACCACGGCGGTACCTACCGATGTCCCGTCGAGTGCTCCAGCAACCTCGGAACCGTCATCGGCACCAACCACGGCGGTACCTACCGATGTCCCGTCGAGTGCTCCAGCAACCTCGGAACCGTCATCGGCACCAACCACGGCGGTACCTACCGATGTCCCGTCGAGTGCTCCAGCAACCTCGGAACCGTCATCGGCACCAACCACGGCGGTACCTACCGATGTCCCGTCGAGTGCTCCAGCAACCTCGGAACCGTCATCGGCACCAACCACGGCGGTACCGATCCCGAGTGCTCCAGCAACCTCGGAACCGTCATCGGCACCAACCACGGCGGTACCTACCGATGTCCCGTCGAGTGCTCCAGCAACCTCGGAACCGTCATCGGCACCAACCACGG
>JAPJBO010001603.1:0-36177 GCA_030068145.1 Diplonema papillatum | reverse complement strand
AAAAACGCAAAAAAAAACAAAAAAACAAGGCCCTCCTGGTGAACCCAAATACTCGTGCACACGCCCGGCCGAACCTTGCTACACCGCACCTGGCCTGCACGTGGAAGACCCTGGCTCACCCGAGCCAGCAAGAGCGCACCAGCAGACCACCAGGACAAAAAAAACACAAACCTCCAGAGCAAAAAAACAGCGAAAAAATAAAAAGAAAATAGCGGGTAGGGTGCCAACATTGGGTTCTCCGCTATGCCGGCAAGCGTCCGTCAAAGTCTAACTGACACGTTCCCTTGGTGGGTTTCCCCGCATCAACACTTTTCAGGCGGCTTCGTTTCAATATCTTGTGTGCAGCCGTTGTTCCTGAAAGGTTCCCTTCAGCACCTGTCTGTTAACAACAAAGGGACAAGGCATGATCGTCAAAGTCTAATCAAATGAAGAGCGTGCGCATTCACGTGACACAAAAAAGTGCAACCTCAAAAGTAACCGAACTCGCCCAACAATCCATCTAACCCGTGCAGACCGACCCTTCGGCCCTTGACATGCCGCCGGAATTCATGTCGGTTCTTTATGAGCGCCTGCCCCCCAATCTTCCGAACACGCTGCAGGCACCACCTTTGATCGACCTCGTATGTCGTTTCCTTTCGTTTGTTAGCAGTAGCTGTTCGCACAAAACCAAGGGGCTTCCAGCCAACATTTACCTTCACGCGCTTAAACTCAACCGCGACTGTGAACACTTTCGACCACCCGCCCCTCATCATGGCCAGACAACGAAAACCACAAAAGGAAAGAGTTGAAGAGAGAACGAACCCTAAACCTGAAAGGGCTATAAATAAGATGGGCCGTGCCCACCCAGCGTAGGAAATGAAAGGACGATTCGAATGCTCTTCGAGTTTATCAAGCAACCTCGGCAGCAGAAAGCAACGAACTCACTTTCAACCACAGTTCTTCCACCCTGTGATATATCACCCGCTGATCATTGAGAACGCAGCGATGGTGCCGCCGACAGCGAAGCAGTTCTTGGACCTGCGCCGAGCGAACACAGTGCTGTATCTCACGCTTCCCATCATCTCCTGCTGCGTTCTCGGGCACACCGTGCGCATGAACACCTACCTGCTGGCGAAGAACGTGCCGCAAAAAATTATCTCGCTTCTCTCTCACCGAAGTAAGCTTCCCATCCAGCTCATCCTTTCGATCATTTGGTTCATCAAAGCCTTGGTCGCAAGTTTGGATGAGTGCATGTTCAAGCACATCATCAAACACAATCTTCTCGACCCTCTCTTCAAGCTGCTGAAGGTATCCAGAAACTTTTCTTCTTTCCTACCTACTTTGATCATAGGTGTCACGGCAAGTTTTGGCAGCCGCTGCTTAGCAGTGCATGCTAATCCATGTGGTTCATGTACTTACAAAAGAACTCAATGCTTAACAAGTGTGCAAGACGGCGGCGGCGTGTTGCCGCAGCGGGCATCATGCCTGCCGCACGCATGGCAGAGGAACCTGCCAAGAGTGCAAAAGGCTCCCTACGCTGACGCAGAGGCGACCGGCGGCATGTTGCAGCCGCGGCCACCACCAGTCCAACAAGCCGAACGTCCAGTCAACCCCCGGACGCAACAAGAAGAAGAGGCCCTCCTCACCCACCCAGGTGGGTGTACAGCGGGAAACGCCAGTAGGAAAGCGAGCGGCGCGAGCGGCGCGAGCGCCGCTCGCGGCAACTAAAAAGGAGACGGCGACGACCGGACGGGCGACCAAGAGGCCGCCACCAACGCCAGGAACCAGCGAACGACCAGCGCTGAAGAAGAGGGTGCTTGGCACCCCGAAGGAAGGCCCGATCGCCGGCCGCAAGCGGAAGAAGACGAAGGCGACCACCCCCGACTCAGGGGTGCATCGAAGGAAGAAGAAGGTTCCGAGGGCAAGCAGCTCTCAGAAACGACCGGGGACCACGGGCACGCCAATGCCCTCGAAAGTGAAAAACGGGCACACGTGCCCGCCCTCGTACTCGCCGACTCAGTCTCTGGAATCGCAAGAAAGCCAAACCCCGCTAGCTCCACAAATGCTCGACCTTGACGACGCAATGGCAGGTGACGACGTCATCCGATAACCTGACTTTCAAGGCAGTGCATGCTAATCCATGTGGTTCATGTACTTAAAAGAACTCAATGCTTAACAAAATTTGACGTGGGCGGCTTTAGGTTTACATCTGAATGACACCTCAACACAAAACAAGTTGTCGACAACTAATAAGTAAAAGAATAAAACAAAACTACGCATTTCTTTCTGCGCTGCTGTTGCCCATCGGGGGCGCTGGAACAGTTCTCATAACGATTGCCAATTAGCCAAATTGAGTGGCAGGTTTACGACTCAGCTCTCTGCGCATGTCACCAAACTAAAGCCCCCCCCTCGTACTATTTAGGTGAAATCATCAGATACTTCCTGAAAGTAAGTATCTGATGTGTATGTATGAAGTAAAAGTACACCCCCAAAGTTTCAGAGTGACTCGTACTATTTAACCACTATTTAACCACTATTGAACCACCATTGAACCGAGAGAATCGGGGCTCGGCGTCATTTAGAGTGAGGTCTCACTCTAAGTGATGCTGAATGCTCTACTCTTTAGTGACACTGAAACAGCATTTTTCAGTGACAGTGGACAAAAGTGCATGAGCCTCACTCTAAGTGACTGATGCCCAACCGTCTAATGGGCTCAGAAGGACTAAACACACACTGCTCGCAGAAGCTCTCGCATTGCTGATGCAGTAGAGGTGATGAACCTTGACGAATCAGTGATGATGGACCTGGACGCGCTCTCTGTGCTGGATCTGCTTGCTGATACCTGTCCTTCACCTGCATCAAAGAGAAACGGGTAAGGGACGAGCGTGAGCTCTTCGCCGGAACTAAAACTTAAAATTCGTTGCAGCTGGGGGCACCACTTAAAACCTTTTAAAAACAACACGCGTACTATTTACCTAAATAGTACGACTGCCTAAAGAGTCGAGGGGGGGAGGCTTTAGCCCCTTTTGATTACTACATAGGGAACTCTTTCTTTCAAGGACGAGTTTCTGCGAAAAATGCACCAGACTTCTCTCAACAACTCGTTCTGAAAACACGGACACTCCCGTTCGATGAAGCACGTCCGGATCCACACCGTGTGTACAGTTAAACATCCGGCCACAACACGCAGAAGTCGAAACGATACACGCTGCTCAACTCCTCTCTTCTTTCTGTACTCGAGTTCATATGGCGAGAAAACTGCAGGACGCTGCTCCAGCACATTGTTTCGAATGTATGCCCATTTCTTAATGAGAGACAACCTGCGTGAACGTGTGAATTGGGGTCAACTGGTGGTCGTTGTCGACAATGTCTTCATCCGCCCGTGCAAGCTGGCAGACGTTCGTCAAAAAAAAAAAAAAAAAAAAAAACCCACGGGATCGTCGGAAACACAAAAAAACACACCGTTATCATTGCTCGGCCTTACTCTCTTGCGTGAATGAAGCAGCAGACGGAACCAGCATTAGGCTGACACCAGTAGGAAGAGGGTGTACAATCGTTCAGCACCAACAACCTTGCGGGTTGCCGTATTGTGAAGGCTAAAAGACGTGGGCACCGTGCTTTGGTGGTAGCAGAATACCTGAAAAAGAGCAGGGCCAAACAAGCCGGCAAACGATCAACCGGCCCGCACAAACAAATCGAAGCGCCTGTCTTTTGTTCACAAGGACCATGCCTGCCCGGTGGTTACAATCAACAAAATGCAGTATCGAGAAGACTTGGACGACATCGGCTACGTGGGAACCGGCGCATCTCTCTTGAAGCGTCACGTGACGAACACAGCACAAGCGACCATCGCTAATTCGACGGGAGGTATGCCATCTGCAAGAACTATTCACGTTTTGCGCTGAGGCCCTACACCAATTGCGATTACCCTGTGTTTAGGCTTTCCGCGGCCATATTTCCTTACAGTCACGTCAGGCCTCTCGCGGGATCTTGTCCTGCAAGTACAAGGGTGATCCATGATGGTTCGTTGGCGGCTTTAAGGACCGAAAAAGGTCTGATAGAGAACCATTGCGCACCTCTCAAATTCCGCACACAGAAAGTACCCTCCCGAGCAAGCGCCCGCTGCCGATGTCGAGTCCGTTCTCTGCCAAGTTAGACGACTTCGATGACGGCTACTTCGACGAGGATGACGACGACAGCGACGTGTGTACCTGTGTTTTTCTGCAACTGTGCTCGGCAGTAGGGGGGGCATCCCACTCATACCCATTTGGAAGAGCGGGTCAAGCGTGGTCCGGCCGCGGCCGCGAGCAGACCTGCGTCGATTCTTCGAGCCCTGGACGCAGTCAGAAACCTGCCTGCCAGCAACTAATTCTGTTTGCCTTGGGAACAAGAGCCACCCGGCAAACCCGCGCTCTCAATAACACAGATTTCGCACGGCAGCAAACGTTGGAAACCCGGGTAGGATCGCGCGAGAAGCCAGTTCGGCGTTCCCAGTCTCGCGCATGAGAGTTCTCTGTGCCCATGTAGTTCATGTGCGTTAATTAGGTCGCACACCAGCTTCCGTTTCAAGGCAGTAGGCGATGCCTGTTCCGAAGTCTGCTGAGTTCATCGGAATAGACGTTTCTGTGCCATACTTCATGTGTGCAAACAGAGCCGCAGCAGCCGTTTGCAACGTGCGAAGTCGGTGCCTTGAGGAACAGTGGGAACCCCACAGGTGGCCACGGCAACTCCTGCCGCCGCGCACTCGAGGCAGGCTCTATGTTTGCACCCTTCTTCAACCAGGAGCCAAATAAAGCACCTTTTGAGGCCGAACCCGAAGCCCGACGGACGCATCGGGGTTCCCAGTGTGAAAGTGCATCTGTGGGAACCCGGGTTCCTTCTATATTGTGGGCGGCGCTTCGGTGACACCATTTGCGCACTTAACCATGGTTAAGAAGATAGCTCAAAGCATCTGCAGAATAACACGAAAAGCCACTAGGCAAAAACCCGTTTTCACACTTCTTCTGTAGTCCTCGACCCCCCCCCCCCAGGGGGTGCGATTGCCGTGGTAAATCTTGTCCGTTTTATTATTTTCGCGATTTTTGCATACTTTGAGGCCCTTGCGGGTGTCGTTCGCCCCCAGGTCCAGATGAGGTTGTCGAGGGCGCGCGCGCCAGAAACTGATCAGAATGTCACCCAAAAGTGCGAAAAGAAGGGGTAGCATGTTGCAAAATGGAGGTTTCGGCCACCTCGACAAGATGTCCGAAATTAACCGATTTCTAAAACCTTTACAAAACGAGTCTCAAATCTGGATGAAAAATAGTGTAGAGAAATTTTTGGAGCATTCCGGGGCACAAATGACCACATCCTGAGTCATTCCTGTCACAGTCTGACCCTGCTGCCGTCGTTTGTGGCTGCTATTTGGTGTTTGGATGCCCCTAGACCATACCCGGATCAGCCCGGACCATACCCGGATCAGCCCGGACCATACCCGGATCAGCCCGGATCAACCCGCATCACCCCAGACCAACCCGGACTGGGCCCGGTTCAAGGTCAAATGCTGGCGAAACCACCACAGGGAGCACTCCACAACGCCCAAATTTTGAAATTTATACGAAAAAAGCCACAAGGAAATCATCATGAAAGCTGCGGCAACCGGGCGAAGCGGTTCTTGGAGAAGATTGAGAACAGAGCCAAGTCTAGAATTGCTACAAGCGGGTCCCAAATCTGGAGGAAAAACAGACCAGAGAAAACATTTTGAGCATCCCTGGGCACAAAAAACTGCATCTTGAGTCATTCCAGGCATAGTCTGACCCTGCTACCGTCTTTTGAGGCTGCTTCCTGGTGTAGATGACCCTGGACCAAACCCGGATCAGCCCGGACCAACCCGGATCACCCCAGACCAACCTGGATCACCCCAGACCAACCCGGACTGGGCCCGGTTCAAGGTCAAATGCTGGCGAAACCCCCAGGGGGCACACCACAACGCCCAAATTACCGAATTTATACTCGAAAAAAGCTACAGAAAAACATAGTGGAAGCTGCGACAACTGAGGCGAAGCGGTTCTTGCAGAAGATACAAGAAGTCATCGGGTGTGGCACGTGACCGCGGAAGCAGAAGGTGCGCCGGGAACCGAGGCAACAAGGTCCCCCGCGTGTAGGAATCCGCCAACTGTCCGTCGGACGGCACCCGCGGGCTCTGGGCAAGGGAGATTCTGGGCCAGGAATGGTGGATTCTGGACCAGGGAGGGTGAACTCCTGACCATGCATGGCCCGGAATTCGCCTTTTTGGTCCAGAATTCACCCCCTCTGGCCTTATTTCAACCTCTGCGGCTCAGATCCCTGTCACCCGGGTCCAGAATCCACCTCTGTGGTCCAGAATCCACCCTCCCTGGTCCAGAGTTCACCCTCCCTGGTCAGAAATCACCCTCCCTGATCCAGGATTCACCCTCCCTGGCAGTTTCTGGTCGACGAAGGGAAGATTATCTCTTTGCCAACACGGACAGGTCCCTCTATTTTTCACAATATTTTCATCATTTCTGCCTTTTTGGGCGAGATTCTGATCGATTCCTGGGTTGAGGACCCTCAAAAGCCTCGTGAACACATACTTCTAGGGCTCGAAGTACCCGGAGGTGCCTCCGAAGCATGCAAAAATGGCAAAAATAATAAAACGGACAAATTTACAATGGGAGTCGCACCCCCTACCCCCCCCCGGATGCCGTCATCAACGCATGCGCATTTTTGCGCATTAGATGCGATGCCAGACGAGAATGAATCGCTCAGCGGTTCCGGACGTGCCAACGACATTGCAACTGGGCGTGCAAGTCCACCATCAGGAAAGCAACGGCCGTCGCCAACAGTTTCCTGAGACTAAAAGAGGAACTATGAGTCGGGAAGTTTATCAGTTCAGAGTGTGCCGTTGCGCTAGAGGCGCTTTGCTTTTTACGTTTGCCTGGCGCTCAAGCACTAGAAAGAACACAGCCCGCACGGAAAATCCGTACATTTTACTGTTCGGAGGTACTCTGCTAAAACTCAACTTGCTGAGTCAGAGGTGAGTTTCCAAGCTGCAATGAAGTGTCCCTGTTCGGAAACGTGTTGTTGAAGAAAGGGTCAGTCTGCACGCGGAACACGCGGCGTAGGAAGTGAAAAGCCTCCAAAGCTGCTCGTATTTGGTACCTCCAAAAGGTAGCGCACGAGTGTTTTTCTTGCGCTTTCTGATCAGGAGGGTATCTGAATACTTCTGCGTTTCCTGTTAATATTAGGTGCGTATTCGTGCACGCAAAGCAGCCGGCTGCTTGCCGTTCCCCAGCTTTGTACCTGCGCAACGTGCTCACAGTTGCCGGCGTTAGTCAAGAAGGGACTAGTCTCAACAGCTGTTCACATTGCACACATACACTCACCTCGTCTGCTGACACGACCGGCTCCACGCGAATAGAAGTCACCGTAAGTGTGGGTGCCGTGGATCAAAGAAGTCGTCGTGGGGCAGACACGATCCATCCAGATCGCCGTAACAGCACCACCAGAACACCTTTACCTGTGCTATCAAGTCAAGAACGAACACTTCCACCCATCCTGCTCGCCCCAGCAACACCCCCTCCCCCCGCCGCCCCTTCTCCCCCTTACCTCGCATCACCGGCCGGAGCCACCAACTAGAATTTCAACCTCTTTATCCCACTTCTTCCCACCTTCGCTGCGTGAGTGCCGACCAGCCACCAGACAGCGAACCAATCTCGCCAAGCAAAACGGTCCGGTCCCCTGCCTAATACTGCCTGATGCGTATCGACCCACACGCGGTGGCCGTGACAGACCGAGCCCGCATGTTTGCTGCTTGCACTGAAACTGCAACCTACTGGGAGTCAACGATCATACCGCACGGCAAATTGAATTGCTCACCGTGTGTTCAAGCATGCGGTATGTCGTTCGTGCCTTGGACGACAGTTCTCGGGGCGAACTACCACAGGCAGAACACGTGTCGGGCTCTGGCTGAATTCGTGGAGGTTCATGGTGCTCATTGGCGCCATGTGTACCACACAATTGGCAGCTTTTTCGGTGTGGCACCGAACCTCGTTTCACACATAGCTCGCTTGGTCAGCGACATGGTTGGATCTGTTCGAGTTCGTTAGCCGGCGCACCGTTCCTCGCAAAGTTAAATAGTGCGGCACTTGCATTCCAAGACCACCCTAAGTTAAACATAGAGAAAACAAAAAAGAAAAGGCTGAAAAGCAGAAGTTAAAAAAAGAGAGTGAGAGTCAGAACTCGTCGTCCCCACCCCCCGCGCCGGCCGTGTCCCTCGCATTCTTTTTTGAAAGAGCTGGCGAGAGGAAGAGACGGGCGGGCAGGAATTTTTTTCTGCGCCGATATCCAGTCGAAAACGATTGCGTTCCCTCAACGATCGTGTGTCGGCGTTAGGGGGAGGATGCAGCGATATCGACAAGAGCGAGCGGGAGGCAGAGCTGATCTCCGAGTCCGCAGGTTCAGGGAAACTGCACCCGCTGCTGTCGGAATGCGCTGGCCCGATGCAGGGTAACGCGGTCTAAACCCAGCGCACGTTACCTGTTATAGTGGGTAGGGTAGATTTCCTTCATGGCTGCGCGCTCAGTTCTGCACGTCTTGATCAAGCTCGGCACAGGACTGAACCACCAGACTGGGCCGAGAAACCGTAACGTTGAAGGACAACGACCTCGGACTTTTGGGACCGGATTTTTCCCCTTCCAGTGAACGGTGAGTGGAAACGACCGAATCACTACGATGCATCAGTCTACGAGGCGGCGTCAGCGTTATGCGTTGGTGTAAAACGTCCTTCTACCTTGGAGAAGGACGAAATCACGCCTTTCGACGAGTTTCTTTCGCGCCTTCTGGGAGGTTTTTTTTTTTTTTTTTGACGCCGCGTTTTCCTTTTTTCTCTCTTCCTCATTTTCTTTTCTTTTCTGTTGTTTTATCTTCGTTTCAGTATTTTTTCCCCCTGCGGTCTTTTCGTTTTCTTTGCTCATCTGACAACTTTTTCCGCGTCGAACACGCCTGTCTTCGGCTTCTGGTACTGTTCTCAGTAGCAGAGTTTTCTCCGTTTCTCTCGGCATGTTCGTTTCGACAGTGCGCACACGGACACGTCGCCATGTTTCCAAGGTGCTTCCTTTGACGGAAGCCCTCCGAAGATGACTTGATGCTAGCATCAAACATGCATGAGGGTTAGTATTCTGCCTAAACTATAAACTAACTTCAACCGCTTCAATCGCGCTCTTCTCAATGTGTGAGGAAACCTGAACCACCCGGGGAAGACCTACCCTCTGATCATAATCAATTGCCACCTGAAACCACGCCGAGTAGTGCGATCAACGAAAAATTCTCCAGTTTTCCTTCTATTTGCGCAGACGGGTTCCTGCACGGGTTGCCAGACGTGTCCACCAATTGTGTTCATTGACAGGTTTAGATATCATCCATTGCTTCTAACGTACCGAGTACGTGTCGAGGCTATGCATTTGCGTACCTGCTGCCTATTTCGTTTTATACAAGAACCCAACCCGCCTTTTACTGTCGACCGGAGACTTAAAAAACACGGACCCTTGCAACTCGAAACAGCCCGCGAAAACCGCAGCACTCATTCGCAGGGCAGGGTCAGGCGGGGCGCGGCGGGGGAGCAAAATAGCCAGCAGACCGTGGTGCTGCTGCTAAGAGAGGGTGGGGTCGGTAGCGGGGAACTTGCGCGGTCTACGGATTGTCGCTGCGTCTCGAGGTTCAAACTGCTGCTGGCTGCGGCTGCTGCTGCTGCTGCTGCTGCTACTACTGCTAGGAAGCGCGTGTGTGCAGTCTATCGTCACAGATTGTTGCTGCGTATCAAGTTCAAAACTACTGCTACTACTGCTAGGAAGCGCGTTTTGGATGCGAGGGCGATGCCCGTCCCAGCGCACGTGCTGCGGAAGCGGGGTCTGCCGAGCCCGGAGCAACGCGCGATGGAGGCGCGCCGGCGGCAGCAAGACGCCCTGCGGACCTACTTCAGCCCGGAGCCGGCTCCCGCGGCGGGCGGCGCGAAGCGGCGCGGCCGCAGCCTGAGCGACGCGAGGCAGGCCGCCGCCGCGGCCAGGGGCAGCCGCAGCGAGCGCGAGATGCGCGCGCAGGAGGGCACCCTGCACCACCTGCTCCCGGCGGCAGCGGGCCGCTCGGACTCGGCGGGCGGCCGCCGGTCGGGGCCCCGGTCCGACGACTCCTGCCGCCACCCGGCGCGCAGCAAGAGCACAGCTCCCTCTCCGCCGCACGGCGGTGGCCCATCGCGTTACACTTCCGACGCCGCCGGAAGCAGCCCCCACCTCCACCAGCAGCACCAACAGCAGCAGCACCAGCAGCAGCAGCAGCACCAGCACCAGCACCAGCAGCACCGACAGCAGCAGCTCCAGCAGCAGCAGCAGCAGCAGCAGCACCAACAGCAGCAGCAGCAGCAGCACCAGCAGCAGCAGCACCAGCAGCAGCAGCAGCAGCAGCAGCACCAACAGCAGCAGCAGCAGCAGCACCAGCAGCAGCAGCACCAGCAGCAGCAGCACCAGCAGCAGCAGCACCAGCAGCAGCAGCAGCAGCAGCAGCAGCAGCAGCAGCAGCAGCAGCACCAGCAGCAGACTGACGACCGGTTTCGGGCGCATTCGGACCCGAGGGACGGATACCCCGCGGAAGTCAACGCGTGGCTGCGGTTGCACAACGGCGCGCGGGGCAGCTCGCACCCGGCGGCGGCGCGGCCGCAGGGCCTGCAGCACCGCCCGCCCGACCCCGCCCCGTCCGCCCCGGGCTCGCCGTGGGAGAGCGAGCGGCCGGCCCCCGTCCAGATCGACGGCTCGCCGCCCGCGGCGGGCAGCGACGGCTCGGTGCGGCGCCGGTGCGTGTTCGACGCGGGCGACCGCAGGCAGCCGCTGCCGGCTGCTGCTGGTGCTGATGCTGCGGGGTGGCAGAATTTCCCGACGGTCGCGTCGCAGGACTCTCGGCACCGCAGCCTCGCCCGCGACGCGAGCACGCGGAGCAACGACCTGCTGCACCTCCTCCGGTCGAAGGTCCAGCAGCGCCGGGGGTCCTCCCCCTCTTCCTCCGACGCTTCTCCGAGCCCGCGTTGCGTGGACGGTGGCATGCACAGCATCCAGCTGGCCGACGACGAGTGCAACCGTGGGCCGGAGAGGTCGCAGCGGGGGGGCTCGCTCTCGCCGCTGGACGCAGAGGCGCTGCGCAAGGTCCCTGAGGGCACCGTGGGGCTGAGCGCGGTGGGCGCGTTCCTCAACAGAACCCTCGACGGGCAGCGGCGGGACGCGGTCGAGACGCTTACCAGCGAGATCCTCGCCCTGCGCGAGCAGCTGGCGGCCGAGCGGCGGCGGGGCGAGCGCGAGCAGGCCGCCGCGGCGGCGCGTGCGGAGGCTCTCCTCGCCGAGAACGCGAGCCTGCGGGAGACCGTCAGCAGCTGCAGCGCCGGCGTCGCAGCGACGCTCCGGAAGTCCGGCGAGGAGATGGCGCAGCAGTGGGCCCGCCACCAGTATGCACACAGCCCGCCCCCTCCCACCTCGATCCCCCCCACCCCCCCCGGTGTTGCTTCACCGTTGTCTCCCGTTACGGCTCTGGCCACGCACTCCCTTTCCGGCTCGGGCTAAATGCTTCACCGTTGTCTCCCTTTCCGGCCCTCGGCGTATCGGCGCGCCCCTCACGTCTCTCCCTCCCCGGTTACTTTCTTTTTTTTCCCCAAAGGATTACCCGTACTTAAAGCACGAAGTAATGAGCGGCAGCCGGCTTCTACCGTCAGCACCGTTCCCTCCGTTCCGCGCTCTTTGCATTTTGATTGTCCCAACGTTGGTGGCGAGTCACCTCCGTCTATGCCGTACCCTTAGCCGAATATCTAACATAATTATTTTGCCAAAGGATCATCCCGTTCGTCGTACAAAGTAATTAGGCGAGCATGTTTTCGCATACTATTTTCCTCCTCCACGCCCACGACGAATCGTGACGAGTCGCCTCCCCTCGTTCCCCGCACCCTTGCATATTGCTTTCATGCCTCTTGTGACCAGGCGCAACCCCCGACACATCTTATCCTTTACAATATAATCTTTGCCAAAGGATCTCATTCGTCGTAAAAATTATCTAAGCGTAACATGTTTCCGCGTACCACTTTCCTCTTCGTCCGCGTTTTGCCTTCACGACGAGTTGTGACGAGTCGCCTCCCCCCACCCCCGTATCCTTGCATATTGCGTTTACTGTATACATACATTTTGTCAAAGGAACATCCCATTGGTTGCACAAAGTAATTTTCCTCCCACGTCCGCGTTTAGCGTTCGCGGCTATCCTACCGCGAGCTGTGGCGAGTCGCCTCCCCGTACCTTGCATATTGCTTTGGTGCCTCCCGAAACAGGCTCAACCCCCGCCTCTCTCCTCCATAGTATATTTTATGCCAAAGGATCATCCCATTCGTCATACAAATTAATTAAGCCAACATCCCGCCCACCACCTTCTTCCACGTCCGCGTTCCTGACTATCCTACGACGAGTGTGACGAGTCGCCTCCCTCCGCCGCCGTACCCTTGCATAATACGTTGATGCCTCCTGTAGCCAGGTTCCGCCTCTATCTCCGTAGTATAATCTTTGCCAAAGGATCATTTTATTCATCATACAAAGTAAGGAAGCGAACCTGTTTCCGCCCACTACCTACCTTCCATTATCCGTGTTTCTGCTATGGCGACGTGTTGCCTCCCCTCCGCCGCCGTACCCTTGCATATTGCGTTGTTGCCTCCTGTAACCAGGCCCAACCCCCGACCTCTATCCTTCGTAGTATAATCTTTGCCAAAGGAGAGACCCCGTCCGTCGTACAAAGCAATCACGCGAGCATGTTTCCGCAACACCCATCTCCGTGTCTCCTCATCCGCGTGTCGCGTTCACGGGTGTGACGGGTCTCCACCACCTACCACTTTCTTGCATATACTAACTCCCCATCCTATCCTGGACCCAGGCCTTACGCAGCCGAACTCCGAGTCTAATTTTGCCAAAGGATTATCCCGTTCTCTGCACACCGTAATTAAGCGAGCATGTTTCCACCTCCCTACCCGCACATAATGGTTGCTTCCATGCTGCACCAACAGCCCAACCTCGTTCCCCATTAAGCCTCCGCATACATACATTATATCCGCTCCTCGCCAAGTCTCCAACCGGCACCGCTCTACATTACAAGGACTTGAGTCGGTATGAACCTTCTTGCGACACGCTCTCCTCTGGAAAACCACGTGGGGGCTTTCCACAAACACGAGGCAAACGGCAGGAGAGAACAGTGACATCGCCGGTGTGGGCTTCAAGACTCTGATGCTCCGTTTCTCCTTCTGCAGGAAACTGCTTCAGCATTGTGCTGTTCGCACAGTTTGCGCGGAGGTGTGGGTGGGTGAGCGACGAACTCAACGCAAACAACCCGAAAACACAGAGGAATGGGGTCCATCGCAAGAAGTTTTCCCACAGTTCTTTGCTCTTCGCTTCCTTGACCTGCGTATCGTAAAGACAGTATTGACGATCAAAAGAAGGGAGCGGTACTGTAAGCGTGAGTTGGGTGGGTTTCACAACGGCGGACGAACGCTTGTTAATGCTAGTCAAGCTCAACATTGTTCGTACGGTACAGCTTGGGTTCTCATGCACATTTCCGTGGCAGGCAGATCATGCCCTGCGGTCGCTCCATTCCTAAAGAGCCACACCTCCATCATCCCCTGCGCAGGGCAGCGTTCGGAGGCGTTACTGGTTGTTCAAACGATATTTTTGTCACCCGCTTGACGATTTGGGTACTGTCAGTTCGCTGGCACGTGGCAGGCAGATCATGTCCGCCGACGCATTGACTCCCGGAGTTCCCATATTTGCACCCCCCCATCCATAGTAAAAGTAACACTGCCAAGGATTGCCTCAGCGACTTAGCAAGTATAATTGGCCAACCCGCCTAACCCGTCTCCTTTAAGAACATGCCTCCACCTACCACCGTAATACATTCGTGTCCTGCACGGCTTTCGTGGCTTCCTACCGCGACTCACCTCTCCCCCCGCCTATCCACCCCAGACCGAATACAGACTCTATCCACGCCTACTTCGGATGGGATAACTACCCTTTTCGTGGAGACACACAACCCGGCACTGTCCATTACACTCCTACCATTGTTTCATAAGCCCCCCTGTAGCTACTGATGGGAAGCGACCTCGAAACCCGTGTGGCCCTTTGTCGGAGAACGAGCAAATATAAATCAAAGCGGTTCGGATGAAGGGTTCTGGGCAGCTGGAGCGAAGCTCTGGAACTAAACGATCGACGACGCTGGGGCCCAACCCGCATCGAAATAAAGCGCGTGAGACGCGAAGCATCTTATTGTTGCAGCGAACAACTGCAGCTGGATATTCCGGCCCGCAAGTGGGGGAATGGTGAAGTACCGATGCCACTAATCTATGTGGATAGATTCCACTTCGGCCTGTTCGTGTTCATCATCATGAAAACATCAAGTATTTGCGACTTCTTGCGAGACCGTCCGTTTCAGGGTTATCACTTTCATATGTGCCGTCTGCATCGTTCTTCTCCTATCTCTTTCGGCGAATCGTTGTCCTTGGAGTTGGGTGAACCTCCGGTCTTTCATCTTATGCACTTCCCGACGTCGCTTGTGGCAAGTGCGACGCAAGGCGTCGCTGGTGCACACTTCGCCTGAACAGCGTATTTCATGGCTCCTGCTGTCTCTGTCTTGTGCTTCTTCCGTGTCCTCGTTCAAATGTCGAGCAACGACGAACTGATATACGCCTGGAGTTGATTCATTTTTTCCAAGGTACTCTCGAGAGTCCCACCAGTGCGAGTTCGCATATTGTATTCTCCCGGGTCCCACTGGCGGTTGCGCTTGAGCGCAGGTCAGTTTGCAGTTCAGATTGCTTCAGTGCGGACGCTGTTGCCTCGTCGACAGTACTAGCTGCTGTGCAGATCGTTTGTCTGTCATCCAGGCGTCGTTGGTAGCGGCTCATGTTCGCAAGGCACGCATACATTCTGATGACCCGCCTTCATTCGGTACCGGTCACATGCAGATGCTCGCATGGTGCCCCGTTGCCGTGTGGGACCTTCGGTTTTGGCGTGTGTGCGGCTCGGAGGACATCCGTGCTGAGATGTCTTCGCGAGACCTGCGGTCTGCCCTTTCGACAACTCTTCCATCCTCTGTCGACCGACTTCACCGCCTGGGCAGGTTGCCGCACCTTGCTCGGAAGAAAACCTGGTGTGTTCGGTACTGCAGAACTAGGTTCCCATCCAAAAGTATCAAGCCGTGGTGTTTCTTCCCTCTCCCTGGGCACAGGGTTCGTGTCGACAACATTCCAGCGGTACCTGGTTGTGCTCCGCATCGTGCGCTCCTCGTACGTTCGCTGACTTACCGCCCATAGCTACTCGCTCGACTTATTTGTAGAAAACGAAGACTGCTTTCTTCTATTATTGCGGCAGTTCATGGCTCCTTCTCAGCACAATCGCTACGCTATCCCATACACACATGCATATCCACCTATTTCTTCTCGACCGAAAGCACATCAACGAAGAACGGCTGGTCTTATTCCTTCAAACACAGAAGTCTGTCCTCATTCGAACCTTTAGCCACCAAACCTAGACAAACAGTCCCAGTTTAAAAACGGCTTCGCACATGCCACGAAAGTTTACACGCTTTGACGCTAAGTTTTCGAGAAGAAGTTTGCCGGAATAAAGAACGATTCAGTCTAGAATCTGTGTTTATGACGGGCATCTCCCACCGGAAATCCGTGCCAAGGCTCTGTTGAGCGAAGCTCATGCACAGAAATATTCAACCCTGTGTGTGTTGGCATCACGCATGAGAATTGAAAAGAGGATTCGTGAAAACCCTTGTTCACCTTAGTCAAGTTCCCCTAGGCGCACATCCGAGCCGACTCGCATGCCATGCGGGGCGGCCCTCGTTCTTACACGAAACACTATCGCATTGCAGAGCCCTGGGCGACTGTTTACCTTTACACACTTGCATTCTCGCTTCCTCGCACCTCTCACATAACCTTGCATGTGAGTCGGATCGGATGTATGCCTCAGGCTGGGAGGAAGAAGTGCCCACTTACCGTAGTAGAATTGGAAAGCAGATAAATGTGTGCGGTAAATCGGGCGGCCTTGGCGCACCGCAGAGCACCAGGGTAATCAGACCCAGTGTGCACGCATTATTCCACTTGTTGTTCACGCTCGCACTCAAAAGACGAAACTCAGGGAGATCCAAACTCGTCTTTCGGAGCAGGCCGCGCAGATACAAGAACTGGAACGAAAGCTGAGGGAAAGCAACACCGAGCTACAACATAAAGAAGCCCTCGTCGACAGTATGCGTCTTTCTCATTTTTCTCTTGAAGCCCACCGCGGTTGAAGCCTCAGACATTGCAACCTTGGCAGTTTCGGACGCTATCACCAGTCCTTGCCTCATTCGCTGAGTTCTTGTTCCTCTTTCAACGCGTGCCGCTTCTGTGCTGTCTCCTGGGGTTTGACAGACCCGTATTTGAGTTGGTCGTTGAGCATTTGTCAGATGTAAACGAATCATCAGGCCTCCGCGTGAAGTTGCGGGAAAAAGACGCAAAACTGAAGGACGTCGCGCAAGTGATCTCAGTCAAACAAACGGCGAACGAGATTCCAACACCGCTGCTTGTGAAGGACGACGCACCCGCACGTGACGGGCCTCAGGACGGGAGCGGAAAGGCGGAGCAGCTTGACAAAAGGCTGGATTTTTACGACCCGGACACAGATGCTCGAAGTGCACGGGAGTCTGAAGCTGAGGTGGAAGAAGCGCGCACCCGCGTTGACGGTGAGAGCACGCGGCGTATGCAGCCCTTCAGCCCGCAGGCTTGCACGCAGGCTCGCCCGACCTCCCCTTCTTCGTACTCTCCCCGCGGCGTTGGACAGCCGAAGGTTCTACAGCACACGGCCAAAACCACCGGACAGCAGCCATACCAGCAACCCGAGCCCTCCTGCTGCCTTTTCTCAGGTTCCCCACCGGATCCTGCTGAGCGCCAGAGCAGTCCCTGCAGCGATCGCGGAGAACTGCTCGCCGACTGTCAACCGACGGCTCGTCGTCTGTCCACGCACTTGCGGACGACAGTCGTGCACAGCGTGACGCCTCTGTCTCTGAACGACGGGGCTAGCCCTTCGCAACCCGTTGCCAACTGGACCAGGAGCACCTCCTTCGACACCGCCGAGCGACGTAAACATGCGTCGCCATCACCCGTTCCTTCGTTTTCTTCCGACCCGAAGATATCAACAACCGGCGGCCAACTCGAGGCACCGCCTTGGGCTTGCGCCGATGTCGGTCCTCGTGTCGGCAGCACTTGCCAGCAGCTGACACTCAACGGGAATCGCAGTACCACTTCTGCCATGGCCATGGAGGCGCCGCAAGAAGCACAACCCAAGCCGGCGGCAAGCGAAGCCGAAACTTTGGAGCGGCGCATTGAGGAGCTGGAGCTGCGCTTGGCGAGTAAACGGATGCCTTCGCGCCGATCCGAAGACGCGTCGTTAAAGAGGTGTGCTTGTCGCGAAACCCGTTGATGCTGCTCTTTAATCGTTGGCGCATCGTCAACACGACTGCCACAGGCTTGCTAAAGGCACGTCCATACGTGTGCGGGCGACGGAGAAAATCTGCTTTGCGTCGTCTGTTTGGACTCTCCAGATAATTTGCGTGCCGCTCTTCAGTGCAAATACCTCATAACACACAACGACTCGGTGAGGTGAGCATTTTAATTCGAGTGCTGTTCTAGACCGCCCACAGGACTTCTTCTCATGCTAGAAAACTAGCGCGTAAGCGGAATGCAGCAAAAACTTATACAGAATGTCGACGGAGTGCGAAGGGAGTCACTGTGTAGAAGCTTCCATCGTATCCGTTTCATCGCCGCCGCCTCCGCCCCGTTCTTCGAATTTGTCGACACTGGCAACGGGACACAGGCTCAATTCCAGCCAATGTCGCCCTATGCTCGAGGCCCCATGAGGTTCCCGTGCGTCGAGGTACAGACACGCATCAAAGCAAAACGTCGCCTGCATGTGCAAAGTTTGCGCCGTGATTTCCCATTCGGCTCCGGGAACTCAGTCGGGGGTTTCGACTGAAATAGCCAGGGTAGTCGGACTGACACGATGGTGGACAGGCCAAGGATGAACAGGTCGAATGCGCTGCATAGCAGTCGAAGTTTGAATCACTCCGAAGAAAGGCTCATCACAGTAGGCCGAACACTGCAATCCACGCGGTCTGCACGGGTCGGTAGCTGACACCGAAAACGAATGAAATCGACAGAAGGTCGTGTCGTCGTTGATTGTCTGTTAGCGGTCCCTGAGTTCCACGAGATTTCTCTGCTCCGTCTGCGTGCGTCACTGCACATTTCCAGGAAACGACCGCAGGTAACCCAAGTCGAAACCATCCATCCAAGAGATATAGCTTTCATGGACACGATATTGGACGCGCCATGGACAAACTGTGAAGTGCTCACGGAAATGAGCTTGCGCTGGTACAAAGCGTCGCAAAGAGATACGTGCCGGTGTTTTTTTCCTCTCACGTTCGAGACACCTCGCCTACCTTGGTTCTTGGATGGTAAACTTCCCTTATATCCCGCCCCAAACAAATATGTGCCCATATATCCCGGTTGAAAACAAATTTGTTTTAGCCACATGCAAGTGTGAGGAAACTGAACCGCCCAAGGACCCCCCCCTAGGACCTTCTGATCATGATCATTTGCCAAATTTGCCACCTGAAACCACGTCCAGGATTTGGGCTCAGGGTAGTGCGGTCAACGAAAATGTAAAAGGATATAAGGGCACATATTTGTTTTGACCGGGCTGTAAGGGCATTACACCTTCTTGGATACATAGCTGCCCCTTCTCGGCAAGTGAATACTCTCTGAGCGGCTCTCCCCGCGTCCAATCCCCACGAGCTACGAGCAGCCGCCTGACAAACCAGACTCACACCGCTGTCCTGTCTGCAGACACTCAGGTTCCGCGCTGATGATGGTCCGCCTTCTATGTGTCTGTGCGCAGACGGGATATCCATTCCAAGCACGTTCTTGCAATCCCCGCGTCCAACCCAATCAAAGAAAAACTAGATGCCTGGCATAGATTAGATCGCCGAACCAAAAGCAAACGAAGAAGAACAAAAAACGGAAGTACACGCTGGAAAACAAAAAAAGAAAGCCCCCGCACCAATTGATGCCTACCCGCCGTCTTCCTTTTCTTTGTTGTCGAGACATCTGGGCGCGACAGTTGGCCGAAACGAGAGGGATTTCTGCCTCACAGCCGGAATAGTGGAGTCGCAGCTCTCGGCAGAACAGGTAGAGAAAGAATGTTTGTATTCCTCACTCTTTCTCGCGAAAGGGCGGTGCGCCAAGCGTCCGACTCCCGTGCTCGTCTCAAGACCTGTCAACCATTCCCAGCAAAAATTGTTCCGAACCTGGTTTGCCGAAACAAGCAAGTAAAGTGTACACGCAAGAAGCCATGCATGCCCCCCCTCCAACCCCCACAATGCGTCCTACACCCCGGACTCCCACTCCGGATTGCGGGAGTGGTTTTGCGGTCATTTGTGCGGTCGGCCTCACTCCCTCAATGCGGGAGTGGGACCCCAAAAAGCGGAAGTGGCCGTCTCCCGCATTATATGGCTGCTGACGTCCGGGGTGTAGCTTTAAAAGAACCCATTTGACGAAGGTCAGCCAGAGACTCTAAAGCCCGCGAACTTTAACTCTAAAAAGTTAGCACAGCGCTTTTTCTGCTGGTTGTGCGCATCGGCGGAACTCACCCGCATTGGTAAGTTTCATGTAGTACGCTGCCAACTACTGATATTGAGTACAAACAATGCATTGCTTAGCACAAATGATTGCTAGCACAAAAAAAAAAAAAAACAAAACACTGTTGTCGAGCAAAGCGTACTCGCATCATCAGCTCGCGGCCAGCTCAAACCTCACTCTGCCACATGCCGCATCGGTCGACAGGTTTGCAGTTAAAACGGGTGGGAAACGACGCAAATAAGAGATCCTCAAGACAGGCTTGCGACTCGCCGCACCGTCAAGAAACCGGGAAGAAGACATTTCTTTTCGTTTGTGGGCGGGAAGAAAAGCGCGGGTGTGTGCGTGTCACTCTAGCGGGTCGGACGGGCGATGGAGTTGAAGAACAGGCAGTCGGCGGAGAGAGTTGCGCTGGGGGTCGTGAACTTGAACGTGAAGGACGGGTTGCGAGACGCCGAGCGGCGGCTGCGGGGGGAGAAGAGGGCGGCCCGCGCCGGCCGCGACCGGAGCGACCGGACGGAGAAGGCGCGGCGGGACGAGCGCGCGGCGCGGCAGTTCCCGCACGGCTTTGCCGGCGGCATCGTGCCGTCGGGAGCGGCCGCGGCCCTCGCCTGCAGGGAGGGCAAGCTCACGCCGCCGCCTCCCGTCGTGCAGGTCAACCCCGGGGTCAAAGCCATCACATGCACCCCACCCCCAGTCCCGCCGCCGACACGCTTTCCCCACCACCAGCTCCTCGGCTACAAGGAAAGCGTCCGCGGCGGGTCTGTGGGCAAGTCAACGGCCCGGCAGGGGTCAGTCGGCAGCAACTCCTCTGCGGGATCCGCATCGGAAGCCACGCCAGGGCCGCCGCCGAGCCCTGAGAGTGCGGGGCGCCCGCCGCTGCCGAGGAGGGGGCTGACGCCGTTTTCGGTCCCGAATTTGGCGTTTTCGCCGACGACTGGCGAGCTCAAGGCGGCCGCCGCGTCTCCGCGCCATCTCATCCCGCCGCAGCACAAGACGCCGCACTACGGGAAGCTGACGGTGGTGTTCGACCTCGACGAGACGCTCGTCTCGAACCGGCGGCCGGGCGTCGCGCCCGCGCAGACGCGGCACTACCTCAACCACATGTTCCAGCTGCTCCGCGGGTTGGTGGAGGTGGTGCTGTGGACGGCGTCGACGCCGCAGACAGGGCAGCCGGTCGTGCAGCAGATCGACCCGCACGGCGAGTTCTTCCACCACGTCGTGTACAGGCACGACGGCTGGTTCACGGAGGGGACGCACACCAAGGACCTCAAGCTGCTCGGCAGGGACATGGACAAAGTCATCATCGTCGAGAACACGCCGAACTGCTGCAAGTTCAACCCGCAGAACGCGATCCTCGTCGAAGACTTCGTCGGTGACCACAGGTGTGCTATTCTCCTCTGTCCGGACACGGCCTCCCTTTATCATTTAGGGCAGGACGAGTGGAGTTCGTGTCAGACAGACTTCTGGAAACCCCCGGCGGCAAAACACGAGGGGTATGTGTCGTGAAAAAAGAGAAAACAAAACCTGGGGGTCCGACGTGATCATACCGCAATACTACACCTAGTCAGGCATGTTGGTGCTTCCCCAATCAGGCGGGATTGGGCGCTTTCACCAAAACAGGGGCAAAATGCATGAAGGTGTGCAGTCTTTGCACTGCAGAAACTAAAACCGTGCAGACAAATCCGGTGGTCCTCCGTGGACAAGGGTTCGGACAAAGGCGGGCTCTGTGTGCAACTGCTTTGGCTCGCCTTTTGTTTACCCCTAGCCTCATCCCATACAGCAAACCGGACCGAACGCTTCTCTCGGTTGCTCAGATCATTCGCGGGGCAGTGGAAAGCGCCAATCGCAAGATCGGAGTCCCCAGGTGTGCATTTTTTAAACAGAGGAATCTTGAGAGGGTTCTTTCGGCAAGTCCGCGAAAGCGTGCGAGGCATGAACACGTCAAAACAGGGGAAAACGCTGTGTTGAGCAGAGGGGCTGACTCCTTTCCTGCCGCCAAAGGACCGCACCCCACTCGGCGGCACGTGGCTCACGTACAGTCTTCAAATCACACGCTACAACGGGGCTGCCAGACATTCGAAGCCCGCTAATGCGTTCAACGAGTCTCATGCTTCTGCAATTCCCATGCCAATCGCGTCTGGCCGCGGTCTTCATCGTTCCCAGAACCAAAAAAAGTGCAATTTCTGTCACCCTCGATCAACCGCAGTTGAGCCGAGGGGAACAGTTGTTTTGCCTCTCCGATTGCTCAGGGTTTACGATTTCCTTGACCATGTTTGACGAGAGAATCGGTTCCTGGGGGGTTCCATGCTTTGCCTTCACGGCACCGCCTGCACCGTTCACAGCAACACCGATGGCTTGCGGGTTTGTGATTTACGCGTCATCTCGATGAAGAGATTGCAAGGCACCATTACCACCCCTGCGCAGGTTCATGAAGTATTACTCCCGGGTGCAAGGGACGCTCATCGAAGTTTACGAGCTCGGGCTGCCGTTGACATATCAGAAGATGCCGTACGGCGACGCCATCGAAAAGATCAACAGCCTGGAGCCGCTCCACCGCCCGCCGCTCGGCCTCTACTTCTACGCTAAAAAAAACTGAAGACAGTCATTGACTGTCTCGGCTCCCTTCCTCATCGCAAGTGCGGTGCTGAGCACATGGCCATGCACACCCTACTCAAATGACTCTCTCTTTGTGCTACCACTCGGGGCTGTTCCAGCGGGATGCAGAAACACGGGTGCGTATTACCCAGCGGCTGACGCAAACTCCCTCGTCGTATCTGCTCCTACAAACGCAACACATGGTTTGCACGTAGCAAAGCTCTTGTCCAATTGAACAAAGCCACCTCATATCACCAAGCCAAACCTCCAAGCTTTGTGATCACGATGATCTCTTGGGCACCACCATCGATCCTTTACCGTATGAGAAACATGTGGCGCACCCATTCCCTGGCTTCTGTTGTGGCCAGAGCACTCGTTGCTGATGCAGCGTCGTCTCAATTTCTCCTACCCCTCCAGCAGCGAATGCTTGCTGGAGAAGAGAGCACCCGACGGTCGGCACCAGTAAACGGATGACCCCGAAGACGCCGAACATGGCAGCACTCGTTTTTTTCCTCGTTTGCTGATCGAGTTACTCCCGCTCCTCCAACAGGCTCCGATCCCTGAGCGAAGGAGTCGACGTGGTTGGGCGAGAGATAGTTGACACCAGATACTAAGCTGGGGACCGGTTTTCCCGGTTTCAATTCCTGCATTGGGGGGGGCCCGTCAATTGTAACACCATTTGGTGGATTCGCCCCCAGCACAGAACAGGCTTGTACACTTACACACAGCGCTGTTGCGAGTGCACTCAAAAGGGCTTGGTGGATCTGACGGAAGAAAACCGAGAAAACGGAGAAGAGAAAAGTCCCAGCTTTGCCTCTGGTTGAAACGAGACAAGGAAAAGTAACACACACACACACACACACACACACCAACCGGCACAGCAACAGAAAAATCTGCATCGTTAGAGCTTCCCATCTCATGACACACCCACCCACACGCACAGCTGCCCCTCATTAGACAAGACCAGTTAACCCTTCTGCTTCGTAGATCTCCTTTCCTGTTCCCCAGCATCCCATTAGATTAATCGCGCCTTTCTTTCTTTCTTTGTGTCGTGCAGCCATTCTGCCCTTCTCCCTCCCTTTTAATGGCTTTTATCCTCCTGCTCCTTGTGTCCTGTCCCGCCCCGTCTGTGTGCAACCCGACTTCTTGCGCCGCAACTCGATTGTGTTGCGTATGCGCGGGTTCCCCGACGGTGCTTGCGACAAGGCAGGGGCCTGAAATGTTTGGAAAAGCAGTGTTACATTTCCATGAGGGAGGGACAGACGCCCGGAAAAAAAAAACAAAACGCACTTGCCTGGGAATGCGGTTGTAGCTGGCGAACTCAGTCCACGCCTACATCGAGGGGAAAATATTTGTTCGATCTTTTCCGGATTTTTGCACGAATTCCCGGGCAATCCGTGCAAAATTTGAACATCTTCTCCAGCCCGTGGAAGCTGGCCGCTCTTCGACCCAACTTTCACCGAAGGACTCTTCCGCGAATTCTCACTCCGGACATGAACGAAAAAAAAACGTAAGAAAAACAATGAAAAGTGCCCGTCCGACCTCTGCATGAGCGGCAATGTTGTGCCTTAACGTTACGGGGAAGCTAAAACTTCCCCCAGCCACAGATTCATGGGACACCGAAGGAAAGTACATGCCGACACTTCAAAATACCGGACCTTTTAAACCCCAGAACACACTAATATATAAGGCACAACTCTTTCGCGCGTCTGTCAGAGCGGGGGCGGACTGGCTGAAAAACAACCGCCTCAAGCAACAAGTTCACCTCACCAGCATCGTCACTGATTCTGGTGCCCCGGGCGGGTATCGTGACGGGACGTGCGGTTATCCCTTCTCCTGCTTCAGTCGTGTCGTATTGCAGGACCCTGTGCACCTTTTCAGCATCAACGCAGACATCCTCGGTCGAGTCTCCGCAGTGCATGTCCTCCTCATGAAAAGTCAGGTAGATCATGCACAGTCTACCAGCGGCCTCTGGTGTGCTAACAAAAGGATGGTGTAGCGCGGAGCGCCAACTGTGAGATGGACCAAGGGGATGTCCGATCGCTGCTTTCCGGTTTGGCCCCACAACACTACCGGCCGAGATCCCAGGAGGAACTATCGTAATCTGCGGGGCTGGTGCAAGCTCATCGCCGTGCGTACGCGTTGCCATCCTATCGTGCCCAGTCACGCCTTTCCCTTAAATAAAAAGCCGCAGGGGGTCCACCTCTCTGTCGCAGCCCTTTCTCCTTTCTCGTGTTATTGGACGCGCTGCGTCCGCCCCGCCCCCCATTTTCATGTCCTTATTCTCCACCTTCTGAACAATATCGCGCGCCGGCAGCATCTTCTCGAGCTTCGCCCGACAGCCCGCCCGCCAGGCCGGTTCACGGTGGGCCACGGGCGTGTTTCCGATCGAGGGCGTCCAACGGAGACCCTCCGTAGCCAGCTCTGCTTGTTGTTTGCCCAGCTACGGCCTCTCACAAACAAGCTGAGTAGAAACATTGTCATCCGGCGCCGTGCCTCTCCGCCCTCCCTTCCCCCCATCGCCAGACCCCTTTTCCCATGTATCCAATACGTCTTTCGTTTCCGGTTGCCTCTCCCTTCACCCGATAGAGCCACTGCAAGTGTTATCTCCGTGATCTCCCTCGTTATTTGTACCTGAGTAAACCGAGAACGCTCAACACCCAGGCACCGAACCACTCTCGATTAGCAGCTGTCGATAGGGGTGTGTGTTCCGACCACTTACTAAGGCCGCAGCACGCCACTCTCGCAAAAAGGCGCGGGCCGACCCTCTGCGCTTTGCTATCGACGAGGGGTCTGCAGACAAATAGCGCTCGCATCGATACAGGAGGTTCGATGAGGGGCCGTCGGCCACGTATCCGAATGCCGTGCAGATCGAGATGATATCCGTCCGCAACCAATCGGCTTTTTTGTTTGTGAAAAAACAAGCGAACAAAGGGCGCGGGAGGCGGCGGACGAAGAAAAAAAGCGCGAAAAAAAAAACGCCAAAAAGAAAGAAAATCCACAAAACCGCGGAAGTCTCGAGGAAACACCCCCCCAAACACACGACTCGACTCCCGCCAGCTTCGATCTGCTCAGCAGGCAGGACCCGGGCTGTACCGACCGACACACGCGAGCGCGCCCCCCCCCCTCCGACGAATACCGTCGCCTCTGACGTGGGCAAGGTACGGGAGGGGGTTGAGGGTCGATGGCGGCGATTCGCAGCGAGAAGCGGGTGGCTCTCGGGGAGCTCGACGAGAACAACGTGGCGCTGACGAGGGGGCGGGGGAAGAAGGCGTTGAAGACGAGCCACGCGGACGAAGACGACGACGGCAGGGAGGAGGAGGTCGCGCCGCCGGCGCAGCCCGCGATGCGCACACCGCCTCCGCACAAGCAAACCGACGACGAAGATGGGGAGGAAGACGAGTCGGACCGAGAAGCTTTCCGCACGGTTAGCACACCCGATTACATCTACTCGCCTTGCAGTATCGCTGAATCAACGCCTGCCCCCCCGAGTCCTTCCGACCAAATCCGATGCGGGTCGAGACCCCGAGCTGTCCCGGCGATGCCAGCCCTGGTCAGCCTTGATGAAGCCGTCGATCTTGACTTGGACGCACCCCCGTTTCTCATCCCGCCGCAGCCGGAGACGCCGCACGATGGGAAGCTGACGGTGGTGTTCGACCTCGACGAGACCCTCGTCTCGAACCGGCGGCCGGGCGCGTGCAGCGCGCACGTCCGGAACTACTTCTTGCACATGGCGCAGCTGCTCAAAGGGTTGGTGGAGGTGGTGCTGTGGACGGCGTCGACGCCGCAGACGGGGCAGCCGGTCGTGCAGCAGATCGACCCGCGCGGCGAATTCTTCCACCACGTCGTGTACAGGCACGACGGCTGGTTCACGGAGGGGACGCACACCAAGGACCTCAAGCTGCTCGGCAGGGACATGGACAAAGTCATCATCGTCGAGAACACGCCGAACTGCTGCAAGCTCAACCCGCAGAACGCGATCCTCGTCGAAGACTTCGTCGGAAACCTCAGGTCCGCTTTTCTGGGAAGGCACGTACCCACACACATCAGCTGTGACGTGAGGAAGCCAACGGCCTGGGCCATACTCCGCAACAGGGGTTACCCATACATGAATTCTAACACACACACACACACACACACACACACACACACACACACACACACACACACACACACACACACACACACACACACACACACACACACACACACACACACACACACACACACACACACACACACACACACACACACACACACACACACACACACACACACACACACACACACACACACACACACACACACACACACACACACACACACCACACACACACACCACACACACACACACACACACACACACACACACACACACACACACACACACACACACACACACACACACACACACACACACACACACACACACACACACACAGGGGGAAAAATCCACACTACACACAAAATCACTAACGAAAAGATGAGCACGGGCGACCTCCACGCGGTTCCCCTGGAACCCGGTGCCAGAGCTTCGGGTGACCAACAGCCCATGCCAGTGGTACGTGTGGTGCACTTGCCTGTCTTCAGGCAGTTCTCTCTACATTTGGGAGGACTCAAAGGCAGGGCAGGGGCGTACGAGGCTGTCATCGAACAGCTCGGATGGGCGGGGGCGCGCGTGAGGATGAGGCGCGGTGTCGCTATCATCGAAGCCGCCACCCCGCCGCCGGTGACGAGGGTGCGGGTGGGAGACGAGGAGGCCGACGTGGTCGACCTGGAAGAGCGGGAAAAACAGCGCCAAGAGGAGCTGAGGCGGGAGAAGGTCCAGCGGCTCAAAGGCCACATCGAGCGCCTCGCAGCGCCGGAACACCCGCTACGCCTCCCTGACAACAACATCCCTCGGGGGCCGAGGTACACGAAGGCCGAGTTTGTCTCGGAGTTCGGAAAGAAGGAGGGCGAGAGAGAGTGGCGCACGGCGGTGAAAGCGCACACCGAGGCAAGGAAGAGGCAAGTGGCGAGGCTCCAACAGCAGCTTGACGAGTTGCAACCGACTGCCAAAGCCGAGTCGGACGTCGAGATGCAGCAGGATGCAGTACCCACCGGCGCGGAGACCGCAGTTGCCTGGGAAGCTTGGGCCCAACAGCAGAAGCAGCAACGCCAAGCGTGGGAGAAGGAACGGGCCGTGGCGCGAGCGACATGGGAGCACTCGTACGAGCAGCGGTTTCTGAAGTGGGCGGAAGCCCAGACCCAGATAGCGAAGGAGCGGTACGACGAAACGTACAAACAGCAGCTGCTCTGGATGGGGGACGTCGAACGCCGCTTACTCGCGTTCGAAGACGAAACGAACGCGCGAATCGAATCGATGCGCAGGATCCCGAGTGAAGCGCCTCCAGCGCCAGCAATCGGCAATCCCGCGCCCGCACCCGTTTCACCTCCTGACGACGAACCTCCACGTCAGCCTCTTTCAAGCCAGACATCGTCGCAAACGAGCAAGAAGGGGAAGAAACAAGCAGCGAAGAAGGAAGCGGAAGAGCAAGAGGCCGAGCTGCTCCGGCAGATGAGCGAGGTTACAAAGAAGGCCGGGAAAGCCAAGGGTGCCAAGGGAAGCGGGAAGCAGCAGTCCCTTGTGGACATGATGTCCACCGGCGCCAACCGATACAGTCCAATTGAGAAGTAGGGCCCCGGGCGTCCTGGACAGGGTGTCGGAGAAGTGTGTAAACGAGAACCGTCGGCAACAAAATCATCATCATCAGCATCAGTATCATCATCAGATCCAAACAACCGACGACCGAAGACTGTGCACACTGACCGGGGCGCCGATCTACACCTGGCAAACAAACCAAGTGCGACAAGGGCGACACAACAAGCCCCATCGCCGGAAGGCACCCTTGGCCTTGGACAACTCCCAACATCACCAGCCGACAACCAAACCACGCCAGCCCGACGCGGCGACAATCCAAAACCCCAGTCGGCCGGGTCCAAGGCCGCTCAACGTCATCAGCTAACGCGAGCGGAGAGCGACGACAAATATATTGATAGTGTGGCCGAGGCGCTGGCCGCAAAGCGCGTGTCGGTGGAGAAGGACGGGAATTGCCAATTCGCAGCTCTGGTAAGAGGGAGCAAGCTGAGCATCACGGCGGCTTCCATGCGACAGAAAGTGACGTGGCAACTTCGCAATTCAACACCAACCGCATTCGAGACCCAACCATTCTCCGAATACCTCTTTGCAGTCGCACAGGATGGTACATACGGGGACCAGATCACGCTGCAGGCCGCCGCAGTAGTTCTAAAGGCGAGCATATGGGTGCTCTCAACGGGGGACCTGCAGCATCTAAGGCGAGCGGGGAGAGCTGAGAACCCGTCGCGGGTAATCGTGCTAACCTACCGCCCGCAGCACTATGACGCGCTCATGCTTCCCCACACAGGGTATCGGTTACTGGCTTCCTTGCCCCCCGAGACGTCCCGAGTAAGCGTACGAGAGCTAACGTCTGCTGCCGTGTTGCACCCCACCGACGTGGAGCACGCACCTAAGGACGCAATTGTGTTAGCAACAGTTAATCTTGGCTCCATGAGCACAAAGTATCGAACTGTCGCGACGCTGCCCGCGGACATTGTGGCCTGTCAGGAAACCCGAGTGGGCCCAGAGGGGAAGAGGACGTGTGAGATGTTTCTCGGAGCGTACGGCAAGAAGTGCTGCTGGGGAGAAGACGTCCCGACAGTGGTTGGGGCAAACGGAAGAGGACAGAGGGCACCAGGCGGCTCCGCAGTGGTGATAAACAACAGCGTGGTCGCCGCAAACGCACGCCCGAAGACTGAACTGGAGACTAGACTGGCGAAAAGCACACGGGTGGCTCACGCCGTCGTAGCGACAGGCAATGCTCGTTGCGTTTTGCACGTAATCTCGATTTATGCGCAAGTAGGGAGAGAAGCAGAGGTTGTCAGGGAACGGGAAAAGTTTATATCGGACGTATTTGAAATGGCGGCAGGGCTCGGGCAGGTACCAGTAGCCATCTTGGGAGATTTCAACACACCAGTAGAGGAGAGCGTGTCCCTAATGGCTGCCTGCCGGAGCGGGTGGACAGACGCGGCAGCAGCCGCGGCACATCAAACGTCGCGAGACGCACCACCCACCTGCTGGGCAGGAGCGGCAGGCACAAGGATCGATATGTGTTTCCTAAACGCAAACGCGTCGCAAGCACTCGTCGACACCCGGACAGCGAACCCGCACGAGTACGACATACCGACTCACTGTCCACTTTTCGTGACCCTAGACATGCGGGCAGCCTCACACCCGAAGCGGACGCATTGGATACCGGCTCCCTTTCCGAAGAAGGTGCCGCTGTCGACGAAGAAGGAGGAGCAGGACGCACTCGAGGCGGCACTACGCCGGAAACGTTCGGTAGATGGGGCAGAAGCAGCTCTGCGCAATGCATCAGAAGTGGCGGAGATGTACCTGCTCGAGCTCCACAAGAAGGGCCTTTCTCAGAAAGACGCAGACGGCTGCAAAGGCAGGGCCGAAGGATATTCCGTTCGGGACGCACATGTCTCTGCACGACAGGCGGTCTCGGCGCGGGGTGCTGTTGATAGGACCACCAGGCAGCGGGACAAGGTACTAGGAATGCTGCGAACAGTGGTAGCCGAGGCGAGTCAAAGGCTAGAAAGAGAGCAGCCCGGGGCGATGACTTTGGCCGAGAGAAATGCAAGAGGCGCACTTCAAAAGAAGGTATCCAGGGGGTACCTGCCGCAGAATGGTCCTACAAGCCACGACGAAGGCGGACGCGACGAGCTGGAGCGGTTATTGGAAATGGTAGAGGTGCTGGAAGGTTCGCAGCGCGAAGCGGTCTCCGCATTGAAGCAGCAGCGAACGCGGCGGTGGAAAGACCAGATGCAGAAGGCGTGGAACAGCGGTGACAAAGGCGACATATACCGGTTTCTTGCGGGAAGTCGAGAAAGCCCATCGGTGTTCCTGCGGCGACGAGACGGATCTCTGACGGCGTGTCCGGGAGAGATCGACGAGATGTTGAGGGGCCCCGAAGCATGGGGTGGTATCTTTCAGAGGTACACCGACATCCAGGAACCGCAGTGGGAGGCTTTTAAGACGCACTACGCGCGGTACCTGCCGGCCCCCCAACAAATGGAACACAAGACCATCGGCGCGGCAGACGTTAGCGCAGCACTCAAGCGAATGAAGACGACCTCTTCGCCCGGACTGCACGCGTGGCGTGTCTTCGAGCTGCGACAACTACCCGCCGAAGTCCTGCAACTAATGGCTGAAGCGATGAACCGAGTCGAGAGCGAGGGGCAATGGCCAGAACAACTGATGCACGCGATTCTGCACCTCTTGCCGAAGCCCGAGAGCACAGGAGACCCGCTATCGCAGCGGCCAATATCTGTCACACCGGTACTGTACAGAGTCTGGGCGGCGATCCGTGCACAAGAGGCCTTGGAATGGATGGATAAGGTAGCGCCCAGCGGGCTGCACGGGTGCCGGAAGAAACATGGGACGGACGACCTAGTCTGGCACCTCGCAGGTCTCATAGAGCAGGCGCACGTGACGGGGGATCCCCTCTACGGTCTTGGGCTGGACTTTAAGAAGTGCTTCGACTCGGTGCCGATAGATATCGCCTTCCGGCTAGCGGAGGAGCTCGGGTTCCACCCAACAGTGCTGAGAACTCTGCGAGCGGCCTACTCCAGCATGCAGCGCCATTTCCGAATTGGAGCCGTGGTCGGAGAAGGCTTCGTACCGACTAATGGAATTATGCAGGGGTGTCCATTGAGCGTGATACTGATAAACGTTCTTATCAGTGTCTGGATGCGGCACGTAGCAGACATCGAGGCGACCATTCCGTTGTCTTACGTTGATGACGTTTACGCGTTGATGAAGAGCCTCGCGAAGCTGCAAGAGGCAGCCAAGAGGTCAGGAACATTTGCGGGGCTGACAGGAATGAAGGTGTGTACGCAGTCGAAGTCGCGTGCTGCAGTACTCGTGGTACTCGTGGTACTCGTAGTAGCTAGTAGAGGAGCTCGTGCTGCGTGGTGCAGTACTCGTGGTGGACGTAGGGACATAGCAGGAGCACTGTGGTGTGTCCTGCGTCCTCGTCCTGTACCTCAGGCACTAGGATGGTATGAGCCACGAAGCGTCTGTGTCTACTGGCACTAGCAGTGAGCGTGGTGGTGTCATGTACACCGAGAGCTCACATGCTGCTGTGGTCTACACAGCTACTCCTAGTAGGTGGTACCATGGTGATGTAGGCCCTCATGCACACACGCGTAGTACTATATAGAGTATACGCGTAGGTGTAGAGCTACACCAACCACTGGTGGATGCTAGGTGGTGGATAGCGGTGGATGCTACCACCAGCATCCTCATACCATACCATCAGCTGTGGATGCACAATGCACTGTGCAGCGGAGCAGCAGAGCATAGCATACCATCAGCAGCAGTGGATACCATACCACGGGATGACGTAGCATCATACGGTGTATCCATCCACAGCATGTGGTGTCCATACCTACAGAGCATAGCACGGTGTATGTGATACCACAGCACGTCCTCGTATCCTCAGTAGGTGGTAGATACCACCACCACACCATACCACGGTGCATCAGCAGTACGTGCTGTGCATCAGTAGCAGGTGTGCATGCGTACTAGCAGTAGCACGTAGCAGCGTAGCAGCAGCGGTGCATCAGCAGTAGCAGCATGGTGCATGTAGCAGTACATGCTAGTGGGTGTACGTAGCAGCAGCACGTAGTGTATGCATACACCACCACCACACAGCAGCACAGCAGCAGCACTGTATCCTCTACACGTACTAGCAGCATGCAGTGGTATGTGATACCACGTAGCAGCACCACGTAGCAGCGTATACTGTATCCTCTACACGTACTAGCAGCATACCACCAGCAGCACGTACTAGCAGTACAGCATGCAGCGGTGCATCAGCACGTAGGATACATGCTACCATCCTCTACACGTAGTAGATGCATACCATCAGCAGCACGTACTAACAGTACAGCACGCAGCGGTGCATCACTAGCAGTAGCAGGGCGTAGCAGCGGGTGATACTACACAGCAGCAGCGGTGCAGTACTCTCTGTGTGTGGTACTCCGTAGGCTCAGGTGATACTACACAGCAGCAGCGGTGCAGTACTCTCTGTGTGTGGTACTCCGTAGGCTCAGGTGATACTACGCAGTGCACTACGCAGTACTCAGTGTGTGTGTACTCCACGCCGTACGGGCACAAGGTAAGCACGTGGGTGCGCAGCCCGCGCGCACTCCCTGCTCGAGGCAAGGTAAGCGTGGGCGTGCACAGCATGCGCGCACCTCCCGCTCCAGGCCAGGTGAAGCCCGCAGGTCTCCCACCCGCAGGCGGGTGGAAGCCCTGCGGGCTAACGCTCCGCGCGCTGGGCGCGCGACTCCGCGCAAGCGCGCACTCAGTGCGCGCTCTCGGCGGCTCTCTCCTCCCGTCGTTCACCTCCTCGCACATCACTCTCATCAGGGCATCCACAGGTACAGCGGGTGCTGGTGGGTGGTGGTATGGTATAGGCATACAGTCCATCTACCGGGGTGTGCTGTGGGTACCGTGGATCCCTGCTGGTCCAACCCTGCTGACCCCCTGTATACCCTGGATCTACCCCCCGATATCGACCCCGTCCTGGACCAGATGGCATGAGGAAGTATATATACTACGCGCGCGCGCGTAGGCCGCAGACACAAGCGTTTCTTGGTCCGCGGTCCTGGGATCTGGGGTCTGGGACCTGGATCCCGGTAGGTGGGCCATTTGGGGCCCTGTATTGGGTACCTATATCACCACGTAGCAGTGCACTACATACCACCACCACTACACGGTTGATGCCGTATAGAGGGGATACGGTATGCTGTAGTGCATACCACACTGTACGTAGGTGGTGCATTCCTGCTCCACATAGGGTACCAATACCGGTAGATGGGGTGGTTGCCCACCTCAGCACCTCGGTACCATAATGGGGTCACCTACACACACAGTATGCACTCGCTGTGGAGTGCGTGTATACACACACCTACACGGTATGATGGGTGTATACAGTACCTACGTGGTGTGGTGGTGGTATGTGGTGGTGTACAGCGGATGCATTCCCTGTGCATATCCCTACCCCTGGATACCCCTGGATCTGCCACCCTCTTCCTGACCCCTTCCCGACCCCCGATCTGACCCCGGTAGCAGGAGGTGATATATATACTACGCGCGCGCGCGTAGGCCGCAGACACAAGCGTTTCTGGAGGTGGGTCTGGGATCTCGGGGATCTGGGCATCTGACCCCGATATCGACCCCTCCTGAGACCCTTCTGCGTCCCTGTATATACACCTACATCACACCACGTGCACACACCACTACACGGTTGATGCTGTATAGTGGGGTATACGGTGTGTGGTGTGTATACCACCGTGCAACCACCTGCGCATTACCGTGCTGATATGGGTCCCATATTGGGCCATATTAGGACCTGGTCCATGCTCGGGGTCAGATCCCGGGATGGCAGGAGGTGTTATATATACTACGCGCGCGCGCGTAGGCCGCAGACACAAGCGTTTCTGGACCCGGGGTTGGACCCCAGACCCTGATATCGGGGATATCGGGTCCTGGACCACCTCCTGAGGACCATCCGCTGTCTGCTAACACCACCTACCAACAGCACGTGTGCACTACGAGTAGTAGCTACATGCTGTATACTTAGGTACTACGTGTATACGTGTGCATGCATGCACGTGTACACTGTACCACCACGTATGCACAGAGGGATGCTATGTGCTGGTATCACCTGATACCGGCATCAGCAACCTCTACACGAGCTCGTGCATCTGCTGCTGCAGAGCAACGTACGCTGCGTGGTGCAATACACCTACACGTATGGGTGCAATATGGCACTATGCGGGGATGCTGAGGGCACCGTGACGGTCCTCTGCATATCCATCCTCATATGCCAGTATTGGGACCAATACTAGGGTGCTACCTACGTACTGCAGTGTACTGTGTGCACACGTGCTGTGTACCGATACCACGCTCCTCCTGCGGGCTTAGGTATTGCGTATACGCACTGTGCTGCTACACGCATGCACTACGCATGTAGGTGTACATGTACTGGTACGGTGTATGCCATATCACTAGATACCGGCATCAACGCACCTGTGCATCAGCGCATGTGCTACTGCGTATACGCGTAGCAGTGCACTGTGTACACCACACCACTGCATACCACCTACCAGCAGTGCATCTAGGAGCATGCTGAGGGCACCGTACGGGTCCTCTGCACATCCGTCCTAGTGTACTAGTTAGGAGGTGGTATTGTGGTGGTACACCTAGTAGTACTACGTGCTGCATACCACATGCTGCTGATGGTGTAGTGTATGCACACACCACGTAGCAGTGTACCATGGGTATACACCTACGTATGCATAGGTAGGAGTACTACGTACATACCTACATGCTGTACTACATGTGGTACTGCTGTGTGGAGCACTAGCAGCTGTGGTGGTAGATACCTACGCACCGCTCTGCTGAGCATCAACAGCATATCCATCCGCTGCTGTGTAGTGCTACTGCATGCTGTGCAGTGCATACGTACTAGCAGAGGAGGATGCTACGTAGCTATACACCGTAGTAGGTGGTATGTATATACCATACCTACATACTGTATGTGATACCACGTAGCAGTACACCGAGGTGCTGTGGATACCTACGCGGTGTGTGAGTACACCAACCACGGGATACCAGCAGCAGCTGTGGTGCTAGTAGCAGTACATACATACGTAGTAGCATCCTATGCATACGTAGGTGTATGTATACCACGTAGTAGTATGTACTACCTGTGGTATGCTGCTACCTAGGATGGTAGGTGGATGGATAGATGCATCCGTGCTGCATCGTATCCCGGTACCTAGCAACCACGAGCTCGTGGTGGCACATCCTGGGTGGTATGAGGACGTAGTATGTACACCTACGAGTAGAGTGTATACATACGTACTACATACTACTACATACTACCATACATACTACCCTATAGCACCATGTGGTACTACGTGGTGGTGTATGTGGTGGTGTATGTGGTGGTATGTGATACCACGTAGCATCAGGAGGTCGGTGGATACACCACGCAGCGGTGGATATCCCGTCCTGCATCCTGTAGCTGCTACGGTATCGTGGTAGTATACACACATACGTAGTATGGTGGTATACATACTACCTATACAGACACCTGTGTACCGTATGGTACTACGTGGTGATGTATGTGGTAGATACCACACCTCGTGGTGGCACGGAGGAGCTGAGGATTGCATCCCGAGCTCGTCACGAGGACCTCGAGGTCATCCTGGGTACTATCGGTAGCTAGTATACACACCTACGCAGTATGTGGTAACTACATACCACCGTATATACCACCATATCACCTCTTAGCGCCCCTTAAGGTGCTACGTAGGTGAGGTGGTATTCTACGGTCTGCTACCTCGTCCTCAGGAGCTGCTGAGGTGGGTGGATACCAGGTCCCAAGTGGATCTGTACCCATCCCGAGGTCCTCAGCAGCACGTAGTATGTACACCTACGAGTAGAGTGTATACATACGTACTACATACTACTACATACTACCATACTACTACCCGCCCATGTGGTACTAGTATGGTGGTGATGTGGTGGTATGTGATACCACGTAGCATCAGGAGGTCGGTGGATACACCACGCAGCGGTGGATATCCCGTCCTGCATCCTGTAGCTGCTACGGTATCGTGGTAGTATACACACATACGTAGTATGGTGGTATACATACTACCTATACAGACACCTGTGTACTGTATGGTACTACGTGGTGATGTATGTGGTAGATACCACACCTCGTGGTGGCACG
>JAPJBO010001602.1:0-36330 GCA_030068145.1 Diplonema papillatum | reverse complement strand
AGGAGAGAGGTGGTTCCGGGCGCTGCAGTATTGACTGGATGGGATGTGCTGGTCGGTGGCGGGTGACGTGTCGACGGCAGAGCTCGCCATCGACTTTGAGGTATACACCGGATTGGACCTTCCAGGCAGTGTCGTAGCAACGACGGACGGGACACCGTTGCATGCGTGCGAGGGTACTCGCAAGGCTTTTGAAGACCGTCGGGGACGCGCTGGAGCGGAACGGCGACGAACCGCCTCTGCCGGGAAGGAAATTGGAGAAGATAGGGTCGTTGAGAACGGTGGGAGCCCCGCCGTGCCTCACGGGGTACGAGATGAGGCCAATCTTCCGTGGTGGTACGGAGACGATGGAAGTTCTCGAGACGCAGCTGACGACGGCTCGGCACGAGTTCAACGGCGAGGCGTGGGGGATGGACCTTTTCCCGACGTACGGAGGTGGAAGGGCGGAGCGCGCGGCGAGATGGGCGGTGTTCAACGACGCTACGGAGAAGAAGAAAGGAAAGAAGACGGCAGTCGTCGGAGGGGATCCGTGGTACGTGCCGGAAGGGGTTCCCCGACACGAAAAGTGGGGTGAGCGGGTGTGCCACGAGCACCAGAAGGTGAAATGCGACGGGTGCAAGCGCCAGGGCAAGTCGGTGGCGTGGTGCTGTAAGGCCCACCACAAGGAAGACGACGGCCTTGCGGTGAAGTTCTGCGCGCAACACCGCCTGACGCAATGCGCGACGTGCAAGACGATCGCGGAGTGCTGCCGCAACGGACACCACCGGTGCCTTGATCATGGCATGCCGACGTGTGCGCACTGCAGCCGGCTCGCGGACTTGCGGAGTCGAAGGCCGAAACTGTGCTGTCGGAAGGGTCACCACCTGGCGGCCGTGGCGAGGAGTTATGAGGAGAAGAGAGGAGAAGAAGCAGCATCGAAGAAGAGGAAGGCGGAGCTGGAGGGCCCCGCGCCGGCGCCGAGACAGGCGAAGCGTGAGAACGTAGTGTTCATTCTGCGGGAAGCAGCGGAAGGCGAGCGAGAGCCCGCAACATCAACGCCGACATCAGCAACGAAGGTCGGGAAGACGGCATCAACGCCAGCGAAGAAGCGGCAATCGGACTCCGCGGCGGAGCCGGTACCGAAAAGACGCAAAGGACGCGTCGATGCGCCACGACCATCGCCCAGGCGCCGAGAAAAAGCAGAAATCGACGCGCAACCGATGAACCTCGACGAACAATCGAAGAAGAAGCGAAGCACCAAACGCGCGCCTGAGCGCGACGATCAAGACGAGCTAAAGAGGCGAAAGCATGACACTTCACGTGCGAAGAGATAACCGCGCCGTCGGCGATGCAGATTATCGCCACAGATTCTTTGCATTCTAACCCAAAACGATTACGCTGTACTTTATTGGTGTCTTGCCGTGGACACTCTCGAAGGAGAGCGGCACCGGGATCCGTCCCGGTAAAAGGAAGCACCAAGAAAGTATCAAGAGGACGAAGACAAAGAGAGAAGACCGACGACACACACACACACACACGCGTACACATCAAGCGGTACAACCCCGAGAGCGCGCAATGACGGATCCGGGGTTCAAGGAACTCGCCGCCCAGGTGCAGGCTCAGGGAAAGCAGATGGCTGATCTGATGGCCGCAGTCAGCGGGCTGGTAAGGCAGGCTCAGACGGATGGCGCGAAGAAGCAGAGTACGACGAACGCTCCCAGCTGGGCGGATGACGAGGGGGATGAGCGCGAGCTCTGCTGGGACGACGGCGGTGACGGTGTCGCGGGTTCAGATGCAGAGAAAGCGGGCGGTAAAGGCGGAAAAGGCAAGGCGAGTGCAGGTGAGAACGACGAAACCAGCGGCGGCGGGGACGGCGTGGCGAAGCAAGAGGCGTCGGGTGGAAAACAGGGGAAAAAGAAAAAGAAGCGCAACGGAGGGTGGAAAGAGGTGCCGGGCAAGAAGCCGACGGCCGCGCGCGCGATGGAAGAGGACGGACAGAAGAAGGCACAAGAAGGCGAAAAGGCAGTCGGAGGGGCGGGGAAGGCGAGGATAGAGCTGAGGCAGGAAGACTGGGGAGTGCCGGTGGTTGACCACACCGAGCTGGCGGAAGCGACGGTGGCGTTCGCGCCCATGGCGAGCGCGCGCAGGATACGGCGTGAAGGGATGCCGGAGGGCTCGGCGGTGGTCACGGTGGCGGCTCTGGAGGGCAGCAGGCGGACGGACGTGGTGTGCCGAGTTGACGGCGCGGAGAAAGTGCTGCCGGGGTACGTGACGAGGTCCCCGGAGGGAGACGTGGTGTACGCGCCCGCGGACGTGAAGAAGGTTGACCGCCCGCCGACATCGACGGTGCTGATTTGCGCCGAGATAGATGCACGATGGTGCGGGGCAGAGACGTTGGCGGCCCTGCAGGAGCCATCGGGGGGGCGGGTGCTGAAGGCGGAGTGCAGGCGGCTCGCGGGAGAGGCGAAGGTGGACCTGAGTCCGCACAGCATGTTCAACGTGCGGCGGGTAAACCGCGTATTTCAGATGATGGTGCGCGTCGAAGAGGAGCAGGTCGGGAGGTTGCTGAGAATTTCGGGCAGGAGGGGTCTCTTTCTACGCATACCGCGCTGGAAGGAGGGGTCGGAGACGAACGACGTCGTGTGGCTAGCTGACGAGGAAGCATCGCTGAAGAGCGCTCTCGTGCTCGCGCAGGGGAAAGGCTGCCTGGGCCTTGCTCGTAGTCGCGCGCGGCTGGGGGTGAGGGTCGAAGACGGCATGTCCGAGCGGGTGCGGGAATCGCTGGGCGAAGCGGCGGCGAAGCAGGGTCCGCCCGCGATGCATTACCTGGTGAGGGGGGCACAGGCGCGCGATGCCGCTTCGGATCTTGAGGCGACCATGAAGCGGCGGGATGGACATGTCGCCAAGTCGCGTCCTACCGGAGCAAGACGCATGGGGACACGCGCGTCGTCGCCAGCGAGGAGCCGCCCCCGCATCGACTGATAAGCGCGGGAGGAGCGCTGATGAAGGTCGATGACGAGACCGAGGAAGACAGGTCCGGACGGCGGCCGAAATCGCAGGTGTGGGATGCAAGGGCGGAGAGGACGCCGAAGGTCTCGTCGTACCTCGAGGCGTTGCGACGGCAGGGTCAGGAAAAGACGAGCACACCCGAGCAACCGAAGGGCGCGGGCGACAACAATGGCGCGGTGCGACAGCTCCGGGCGGAGAACGCGGAGCTACGCGCGAAGAACGACGCGCTGCGAGGTGACATCGCAGCACTCAGTGCTCAGATGGCGAAGCTGACGGAGATGGTCGCGACGATGAGGCCGAAGACACCCCCGGCGATGCCCGTAGACCGGACCCCGGTCAAGAAGAAGGCGCCGAAGACGCCCGTCGCCACACCGACGAAGCAGAAGATGGGACGGGCCGAGGCTCCGTCTCAAGACGTCCACATGACGCAACCGAAGCGTCCGCTGGGAACGCCGGGGAAGTCACCGTTAGCGAAGACGAAGAAGGCACACCAACCAGCAGCGGCGAAGCGTTCGTGACTGGGGAACGACGGGATGCGTGGCGGTGGAGAGACGCACGAAACGCTGGGGTTAAGGTTGAGAGAAGCCGCGGACGCGATGGGAGCGAGTGTGCAAGAAGTCCCTGGGGACGGGGCCTGCCAGTTCGCAGCGGTCGCAGCCGGACTGCCGGGGTGGTCGGTAAGGAGACTTCGTGCACGGGTTGTGGACGCGATGTTAAAAGACCCGACATTCGAAGCACACTTCGCGCCGTCCGAAAGGTACGGCAGCTGGTTTGCTTACGTGGAGGCAATGCGGGGGCCGTACGAGTACGGGGACGAGATGACGTTGACGGCAGCCGCGACGGTCACCGGAGCGGTACTCTGGGTGCTGGACAGCAGGAGGCCGCACATCCTGCGACGATACGCACCTCGCGTGGGCGCCACGGGGCAGCAGACGGCGGTCACGTACGTTCCGGAGCACTACGACCGGCTCCTGCTCCCGGGTACCACATTGGCGGAGCTGGCGCTACATGCAGACACGGTGGAAACTGTGGAGTTGAGCCGGGTCGAGCACGCGGTGAGGGTCGCAGCACATGAAGGAACGGACGCCAGGTCGCAGCAGGTGCCGCCGAAGCGGGACGGGGGCGTGTTACAAGGAGGAAGGGAGACGCTGAAGTTCGGGACGATAAACATGACATCTCTCGGGGGGAGGGCACACTTTTTGGATTGTGCCGCTGTCGACATTCTGGCGGTACAGGAGACGCTTTTGACCGACTGGGGTCAGAGGGAGTTCGAGGACGGCGTCAGGCGAGACTGGAAGTCGCTGTGGGGGGAACCGTGTCGGGAGCGACTTGACCGGCAGGGCAAAGCATCACCGTGGATAGCGGAAGCCGGCGGAGCGGGTGTTGCAGTCTTTGCGAAGAAACCGGCGCCGGCCTTCGTGGTCGGGAAGCCGTCACCGAGCCGGAGGTGGGTGCACGTGGCCGTCGGACTTGGAAGAGGAAACCAATTTTTGCATGTCTTCACACTGTATGCGAACTCGGGGGACAAGGCGGCGCCGGAGAGGGAGAAGATTATTGCGGAGGTGCACCGAGAAGCAGCAAGTCTCGGACGAGTACCGGTCATTGTGGCCGGCGATTTTAATGCGGAGCCCTCGTCGTCGGCGGCGATGTCGTGCATGCTGCGATCGGGATGGTACGACGCCGCAGAGATCTGCACCGATGGCGGTGCCCCGAAGACGTACGAGAAGACGGGGACGCGAGGCACACGCATCGATCACGTCTTGCTGAACGACGTCGCGATACACTCACTGGTAGCGAGCGAAACCACCGTCGTCGTAGACGCGGAAGGGCAGCGGGTGCCCAGCCACAAGATGGTGACGGTAGAGCTGGACATCACCGCGTTTGCAGACACATGTGAGAGGTACCGCATGCCAAGGTCCATGAGCCAGGTAGACGTGACGCACGAAGGACGGGCAGCAGCGCGGGCGGAAGAGTTGTTAGTGAAGCACCGGTTCGAAGATGCAGCACCAGATGACGTGGAAGCGCTCTGGGTGTCGGCGACTAAGGCGTGCGAGGGGTATCTGGTCGAGCTGGCGGAGAAACAGGGGTTGCTCGACGGGCCCGTTGCCGCCTATCAAGGACGGGGTGAGACAAGAAAGCCTAAGAGAGAACATTTTGCGTCCGTGACAGACACCGGGACGGGCGCGGGTACGTATGCCTCAAGCAGATTCCGGAAGATATTGAACGGCCTCGACGCCTACATCCGAGGGCTGCAAACACTGAGTGGGGAAGGACCCGGGTGCATGCCGAGATCGCTGGAGAAGACGTGGGAGAACGTAGTATCGGGACTGGAATCAATGGCCGGACGAGTACCAAAGGTGCGCGATTTGCCGCGACGCCCGCCGGACTTGAGCGTCGCCCAGACCTTGAGGCAGAAGCTGGAAGCGAGGAGCCGGTCACTGACAGCACAGGCGCGAAAGGGGAGAATAGCTCAGCTGGAGAGCAAGATGCAGAACTTCCACTGTGCAAACAGGGCGCAACTGCTTCCGTGGTGCAGAAGGAAGAAGGCGGACGGTCTGGTGGCGCTGAAAGTGGATGGCCGCTACACGGCAAATCTACGGGAGATCGACGCGACGTTGCAGAAAGAATGGGCGCCCATCAACCGGATGTACGCGAGTAGACCGGAACCGTGCTATGAAGCCTTCAAGGCGGAGTATGCGGAATACATCCGATGTCGACCGATGGTGTGCCGAGATTTGACGGGCGATGATCTGAGGAGCGTTCTTGGAAAGAAGCAGCGTGCCGGAGTCCCGGGCGTGGACGGATGGAGCACAGCAGAGTTAAAGAAGCTGCCACTGCCGTTGCTGAACGCCCTGGCGAAGGTGTTCAACGCGATAGAAGCGACCGGAACGTGGCCGAACGCGTTGTTGGAAGCCGCGGTCACGCTGATCCCGAAAGACGAAACCCTCGACCCGCTGGCATTGCGGCCCATCACCGTCACAAGCGCGGTCTATCGCTTGTGGGCGAGCACGAGGCTCAGGGACGTCGTCCAGTGGCAAGAAGGCTGGATAGCAGATAGCCAGCACGGGTTCAGGCCCAAACACGGAACCGTGGACGTGGTGTTTGAAATCGCCTCGCAGATTGAAGAGGCTCTCTTGACGGGAAAGGAGCTGTACGGCGTGGCCCTAGACTTTGCCAAGTGCTTCGACAAAGTGCCACGAGACGTCGTGCTGAAGCTGGTGGGGGATCTTGGCCTCCATGAGAGAATTCTCGGGCCGCTGCGCGATGTTTACGCGCGACTACGAAGGCGGTACAAGTTGCACATGGGGCTGGGAGACATCTTTTACACCACCAACGGGATACTGCAGGGCTGCCCCCTGAGCGTGATCCGAATCGGACTCCGCGGCGGAGCCGGTACCGAAAAGACGCAAAGGACGCGTCGATGCGCCACGACCATCGCCCAGGCGCTGGGAAAAAGCAGAAATCGACGCGCAACCGATGAACCTCGACGAGCAATCGAAGGAGAAGCGAAGCACCAAACGCGCGCCTGAGCGCGACGATCAAGACGAGCTAAAGAGGCGAAAGCATGACACATCACGTGCGAAGAGATAACCGCGCCGTCGGCGATGCAGATTATCGCCACAGATTCTTTGCATTCTAATCCAAACGATTACGCTCGATTACACTCGATCAGGGGGTAGGTGAATTGGCTCATATATTGAGAAAGACGACCCAGGCCCACGGCTGCAACCACAGTTAAAATTTCGTCCTTCTGGAGTTTTGGCAAGTTCCCGAACCGGTCACCTAGAAAAGAATTGGGACCTCTAGATCCACGCAGATATACTTTTCGTTTACTAGGTTTTTCAATAACAGTAATCGAGGTACTGTTATTGGAATATGATACATTACAAGGCTGCGAATCGTCGTATACTGATACGGAGTGTGTACAGATAACCCTGTTCCAGAATTATCCACGATGGTTTCATACTGAACTCCGTATGGTTGTTCTTGCTGTTGTTCTTGCTGGTACATGGGCCCTTGCATGAACGACGGCCCTTGTGGTGGCCCTTGCATGAACGACGGCCCTTGTGGTGGTCCTTGCGGGTACTGTTGCCCTTGTGGTGGTCCTTGTGGGTACTGTGGCCCTTGTGGTGGCCCTTGCATGAACGGTTGGGTCCAGTAAGGTGGCCCTTGCGGTGGCCCTTGCATGAACGGTTGGGTCCAGTAAGGTTGTCCTTGCATGGAGTGTTGTCCTTGTGGGTACAGTGGTCTTTGCGGGAATGGCGTCTCAACATCATCCGTTGATTGATGCCTCACTGTGCCGCCGGGGAACCGGCACGCAGAAGCGCATTTAATTCATATTTGAACCTTTTTTTTTATACCCTGCTCATTGGTGTTTTGCATTTTGCCCGCATATCATAAACAACCAACCCCTACCAGGTTCATTCTCAACCTTAAAAAAAAAAAACCCCCCCACAAAAAGCCGCCCCCCCCACGATGCACAGAACCGGAAGTTCTGTGGAGGCGTGGCTGGCCGCCGTCGTGGCCATCACGCTGGCCGCGACGGTCAGCGTCGATGAAGGCATCGACGAGTATGCCCATTACATTTTTGATACTTCCGGACAGCCGAATACCAAAGTTCCAAGCACATGTCACCAACTCCACACAGCGGCGAAGAGGGGCAGGCTCGGAAGCCCCCAACTCGAAGCGCGCGGCAAGGGCGAGCAGGCACGCCCCGACCGGGGCGGGCCTGATCTTCATCAGGTAAACCTCGCACTTTATTGTTCGTTTTTTTGAAGATCCCTTTTGCATTAAGAACCGAAGCAGAACAACAAACCCCCAACAGGAACAGGCCCAGCAGCACGCCGGCAGGCGTGCCTCGAAGTCCCGCTGCCGCCCCGCCAAGTGACCTGCCCGCAGGCCCTCTCTCTTCTGTGGGGCTTTTTTTTTTAACAAGATCCAGCCGGTGCAAGGTGTCCCCGGGTTAAAAACCGGCCTTGTCTCCGAAGAGCTGGTGAAAAAGCTGGAGGACTGCCCGGAGCTGAAAGTTGGGAGCGGCTGGAAAACCATCGGCCAGCACCTCACCTTGCAGTTCGGATGGCAGTTCGTCCCCGAGGTCAGAAGCCAACACGGCACCATCCCAGCGAAAGTTGTTCAGCTGGAAGATGGGATCCCGAGTGGCCCTCTGCAACAAGCTGCTGACTTGGTGCAAGAGGTGTTCGGGTGGCGACCCAACCAGCTTCTCGTTAACAAGTACGAGAAACATGTTGGAATCGCGCCCCACAAAGACCACCGCGACCTCGGGGCCACCGTAGCAACGATATCCCTGCTTTCCGCAAGCAAGATATCGTTCAGAAACGGAAGGGCCAGCAAGAAAGTTGACCTGGCAAGGGGGGCCTTGTGCCCAAGGAATTGCCTTGTGGGAGGTGTTTCTGCCTTGTTTTTGCATTCTGCAGCCGTTATTTCAGCCTAAACGAGCATCCGACCAGTTATTTTGAATTTCCCGAGCATTTTAGGACCACCCGAGGGGTAGGTTTCTGGTTTTGGGCTGCTGGGGGCCCCCCTTTTCTTGGAGAAGTAGGGTCTTTTAGGGTCCTTTTAGGGTCCCGGCAGTTTGGCGACACATTTTGCGGGCGTTTTATGAACCCACACCGGTGTGGATCAAACTTTCCTGGGGTTTCCGATTGTTTTTGGGTTCCCTTTGCGGTTGTGTCCTGGTCGGGCTGTTTTTTGTGGCTGCGGTTTGGGTTTTGAAAAATTTTCCTTCAGGAATTGCCTAGGAATTGGCTTGTGGGGGTGATTTGGCCTTGTTTTTTGCATTCTGCAGCCATTATCTCAGCCTAAACGAGCGTCTGACCACTTTCCCCGCCGTTTTGGAGCATTTTACGGGCACCTGAGTGGTAGGTTTCGAAGTTTTGGATTTCTGGTGACGCCCCCCTTCCTTAATGAATTGCCTAGGAATTGGCTTGTGGGGGTGATTTGGCCTTGTTTTCGCATTCTGCAGCCATTATTTCAGCCTAAACGAGCGTCTGACCACTTTTTCCGCCGTTTCGGAGCATTTTATGAGCACCTGAGTGGTAGGTTTCGAGTTTTGGATTTCTGGTGACGTCCCCCCATGGGGGACAAAATCTGACTTGCCACCTCCTCGCGGTGTCCCCTGGAAACGTGTTTTTCGAAACGCGGCCAAGGCAAGCAGTACCTTTGCTGTGGGTGAAAGCCCCTTACTTCGTATCTGGCGTCCGAGCTGCGCACCTACCCTTCCCGGGCGTAAAAGATCCTGCCCCAAGCTGCCCAGCAGGAACGGGGGGGGCGGTGCAAAGAGGCACCTTCCAGGTGAGCCTTGCCAAGTTTGACTCCCTTGTGGCCCTCTCATCGTGAAGGCGGGGTAAAATCGGGATGGTTACCAATGTGCCCCCGGTTTTTTGAATTAGTTGGCCCCAGTCTGAGTGACAGGTGGCGGCTCGTGGCTGAGCCGCGGCCTTTCCCAACCCGCAAACCCGCACTCGGTGGCCCTGCGGGCCCCCTCGTGCATTTGATGGATTCTCAGCGCTTTGATGTCTCGCTTATGACCGTCTCTAATTCGTCGACAACGTTTCACCGCAACCTTGACAATCTTTTGTTTTCTCGCGTGGTTTAGATTTCCTTCCTAGGTTGGGCTTGAGCAAAAGAGAAGAAGAAAGGCGGCAGACGTCATTTTGCGTGCGTTCCGGGGGTAGGGGGTTGGAGTGATGGCGAGATAACGGGCAAGACGCAGGAAATTGAGGTACGGGGCAGGTGGGCAGTTCACGCAACTACTGGCCACTGCAGTCACTTTCATCAGTAGACTCGGTATACGTCAGACGCACTCCTTTGAGTGTGGGAGGGCGCCCCTGCTTGCAAGGGCGGCCGCCTCGTTTCTTCAAGCGCTGGGTCCCAGGAGTTTCCGGCTCGTAGTAATGGTGGTTCTTGAGGGTGTGAAACCGGGTAAAACACGGAGCGGGACACAGAGCCACGCCACATGTTTTGCAGACATATTTCGTCTTGACCAAACGAACATGGCATTTGCACGCAACGCGGGTGTCTGTTTCCAGAATGGCATGGAACTTGCCATCCAGGCGCGACGGGTGGTCGCGTTCCGGGGCTGAAGTCCTCAGTACTGCGGTTGTCAGCAAGTAACCCGCGGATGAGCTCTTTTCTGAAGTCCTTGAAGGGTAAGGACCCGCGATTCTTACCAAGACGCTTGTACAAGATAAAACTGTTCAACGCAGACACTTCGAGCAAATAAAAGAAGACTTTCATATACCATCGTTTGCCCTGCATGAATCGTGTCGCCCGGGCAAGGTACTGGTCGCAGCGATCTACCCCCCCCATGTGTTTGTTGTAAGCAACCACGATGTCTGGCTTACTGACCTTCAACCGCTTTCCCCCCTTGCAGCGACGCTCAAGCTCGGTCATTGTTGTTCCAATGGGGAGTGTTGACAACATGCGGACTTCACGCTTGTCAACCCACTCCAAGAACGTGATCGGCGAACTTTGGCGATACTGGCAATGGCCGCGTTTCGGGGCCGCAGCCTTATCCGCTTGGGATGGGCGGCCGCGCTTCTTTTGGGACTTGCTAAAAAGTGGGATCCCGTTCCGATTTTTGCGGACAGTTCCGGCCGCGTGGAATCCCAAGGTGTATAATTTTAGCATGAGGGGAATGCTTGTGTAGTAGTTGTCCATGTACATGTGCCTTCCTGAGTATGCATACAGAGCCGCAGCTGCAAGAAGTTCACGCTCACCAACGTTCACGGGGCCAGGGTTAGTATCCGTGTCAATCTTACCGGTATACACTGACGATACCAATGTGTAACCAGTCTGTGACTCAGCCAGAACAAAACACTTCAAACCGAATCGATGCCGTTTCATGGGCATGTATTGCTTGAAGCTGACACGACCTTTGTACTTGATGATCGACTCATCAAAGCTAAGTTCTTTATCGGGAGCATAGACATCCCGCCATTGGAGAGACACAAGCTGGAAAATATCTCTTATCTTGATGAGTCGGTCCGGGTGTTCCTTCTTTCCACTGAGGGGGTCTGTGAAGTGCAGCGTCCTGTGAATATCGTGCCACCTTTTCCTGGACATGGTTTCAGAAAAAAACGCGCATTGTTCGATAGGGTCCACGGACCAGTACGAGTAGAGATCCTGTTTCACGGACAACCCCATCGCGTATGTGACAGCACACCAGCGAAGAAATTCCGCAATATCGGGTGCTTCGTACGAGATACCCTCTTTCCCTGCAGCATACACACTCATGTGCCCAATGATCTGGGTGACCACCAGGTCGGTGAACATGCATCTGAAGATGTCAGTGGGGGAGGAATCCTCATCAAGGTCGTAGGACGGATTCGGTCCGGTCTTCTTGGCGTTGAAAGGGAATTCGAGGTTGGGCTCGACTTTGCTGCTCCACGACAAGGACTTGATCGCTGCACCTGCTGCCTTGACCGCAGCGCTCTCAGTATTCGGTGGGCGGCCGCGCTTCTTTTGGGACTTGCTAAAAAGTGGGATCCCGTTCCGATTTTTGCGGACAGTTCCGGCCGCGTGGAATCTCAAGGTGTATAATTTTAGCATGAGGGGAATGCTTGTGTAGTAGTTGTCCATGTACATGTGCCTTCCTGAGTATGCATACAGAGCCGCAGCTGCAAGAAGTTCACGCTCACCAACGTTCACGGGGCCAGGGTTAGTATCCGTGTCAATCTTACCGGTATACACTGACGATACCAATGTGTAACCAGTCTGTGACTCAGCCAGAACAAAACACTTCAAACCGAATCGATGCCGTTTCATGGGCATGTATTGCTTGAAGCTGACACGACCTTTGTACTTGATGATCGACTCATCAAAGCTAAGTTCTTTATCGGGAGCATAGACATCCCGCCATTGGAGAGACACAAGCTGGAAAATATCTCTTATCTTGATGAGTCGGTCCGGGTGTTCCTTCTTTCCACTGAGGGGGTCTGTGAAGTGCAGCGTCCTGTGAATATCGTGCCACCTTTTCCTGGACATGGTTTCAGAAAAAAACGCGCATTGTTCGATAGGGTCCACGGACCAGTACGAGTAGAGATCCTGTTTCACGGACAACCCCATCGCGTATGTGACAGCACACCAGCGAAGAAATTCCGCAATATCGGGTGCTTCGTACGAGATACCCTCTTTCCCTGCAGCATACACACTCATGTGCCCAATGATCTGGGTGACCACCAGGTCGGTGAACATGCATCTGAAGATGTCAGTGGGGGAGGAATCCTCATCAAGGTCGTAGGACGGATTCGGTCCGGTCTTCTTGGCGTTGAAAGGGAATTCGAGGTTGGGCTCGACTTTGCTGCTCCACGACAAGGACTTGATCGCTGCACCTGCTGCCTTGACCGCAGCGCTCTCAGTATTCGGTGGGCGGCCTCGCGGTGCTGGGTTTGCGGGGGGCTTCTGTGCCGGTCCTTTTCGTGGTCGGCCGGGGCGCTTCGGTGCAGGCTTTGCGGAGGGCAAGCACGTTCTTGCAAACCCGCTCGAAGACTTGATGCCAGCATCAAACATAAAAATAAATGAGGCAGTGACTTGTCCGAGCATTCCTGAGGCAGTGATTAGCCTGCAGCATTCCCACTTCAGAAATATCCCCCTCTCTCCCCGTCCCATCCCGTCTCCGCTCTCGCCTTTTGTTTTCGCAAGCATTGAACTCCCCTTCGAATTTCTTTACTAGCTCCTCGTCCGTTGGTCTGCATTTTGTTTCAACTGCCTGGCAGCACACTCGCGAAATGGCGGGGCGCTGTTTGCTTGCGAAAACAGGTGTGCGCTATGTTCGTCAAGACAACCCAGAAATAGATTGCGAACCCTATAAAAAGCCCGCTCGGAGTCGCCTTTCCAATTGGGCTCACACACTCATTGGACTTGACGTCGCTGGCATTAGCATTGTCGACCCGGTGAGCAGCGGCTGTGGCACCTTTTGTTAGGCGTGCGAGTGAAGTGACGGTGGATACCTTCTTTGGAAGAGGAGCGGGAGAGAAGGGAGGGCCTGTCAGCGCCGGTCGTGGCTAAAGGGCCAACGAAGAGTCCCCGAAGAGAAACAAGTAAGGCGTAATGCCCTTATATTCCCGGTCAAAACAAATTTGTGCCCTTATATCCCGGTTCGGGATATAAGGGCACCAAATTTGTTTTGAACCGGGTTTTTAGGGCAGGTCCACAATTTGGGTCTGAAATTTGGGTCAAAATTTTGGGTCCAAAATTTGGGTCCAAAATTTGGGTCCAAAATTTGGGTCCAAATATTGGGTCCAAATATTGGGTCCAAATATTGGGTCCAAATATTGGGTCCAAATATTGGGTCCAAATATTGGGTCCAAATTTTGGGTCTAAAATTTGGGTCTAAAATTTGGGTCAAAATTTGGGTCCCAAATTTGGGTCCAGAATTTGGGTCCCAAATTCTGGAAGGGTTCGGTTTTGGGGTCGGTTTTAAGAAACCGAACCCGAAACCGAACCCAAAACCGAACCTTCCAAGCTCGGAACCGAACCCCGAACCGGGGAGGACGGTAGGCTAACAACAAGGTGGCAGCTCTCCTCAGTACATCACGCAAGAATGGCTGATTCCTTCCTGAAGTCATCAACTGTCTTTGTGCCCACAGGAAGCGCGAACTGAACGCAAGGACCTTCCAGACGTGGAACACTGTACGGAGAGAAGACCACACAACGGAGCAGGCGGCCACAAGTAGTTTCTAGCAGGACTAGTACCCTCACACCGAAGTGATCATGAGTTGCCTTAACGAAACGAACCTTGTGGAGCTGAACTCAGGCTGATAGGTGGGCCTTCTACAACGTTAGCACCGGTCAGCAAGTAAACGTATTCGACCCCTGGCACAGAAGGCACGCGGTGGCTATCGGGAAACTGCGTCGCGCACTCAGACAGAATTGACAGCATGTACTTGGAACCCTTTCTCACGGTCAGTAATCTGGACAACCATTACGCTAGACGAATATCAGGAATCGACGAATATCTTCGGGCTGTTTCAAAGTTCTTCTCAAAAATACAGGGTCAAAAGGGCCTTCCCCCCAAAGAAATAAGACTCCAGATACGCAAACTCTTTCGAACGCTGCACACGGGTATCCTTCAAGTGACCTCTAACTATCTGTTGCATACGCGTATCCGGATCTGAAAGCTGAAGACTTTGTAACACTTTACCGCGACCGAAGTCGCGAACCGGGTTCAGCTTGCACTGCAAAAGCAGCATAGTTGTGTCTTGCGCACGAGCGCGGAAATCCGCCACCCACCATTCGGTTAGATATTGCAAGAACACAATTGCGAAGCTTACTACAAACGGATAGTGTTACAAAGGCGAACGAATCATGCGAGAACCTATGGAGGGGCCCCTCGACAGCTTTCAGAACACGGCATAGTAAGTCAAGAGACGGATAAGCGTGCGCACATTCTACTCCCGTTTGATCTGCATTTTCCACCTTTCCCCCTTTCTTTGATCTGCTGGGTGTATTTGCGGGACTACTGCAAACGTATCGAATGAAAGCTAGAAAGTACAAACTAAGACCAGTTCCAGTTTGCTCTGGGGGCAGGTTTGCTGTCACCTGGGGGGTTTTCTAAAGCCAGGTACCCCGGCTTAAGTTCGGCTGCATCAGTGTTGGCTTTCGACATACTTCTGTGTGGGTTTTCGGTGGACCGCCCAAGACTCTCCAAAAACTCGACCAAATTCTGACCCAAATTTTGAACTGGACCAAAATTCTGACAGAAAAATGACCAAATTCGAACTTTTTTCGAACTTTTTTCGAACATTTTTCGATTTTTTTCGAACTTTTTTCGAATTTTTTGGCCCCAGTATAGTAGGTTCGGGATATAAGGGCACCAAATTTGTTTTGTACCGGGATATAAGGGCACATATTTGTTAGGGGCGGGATATAAGGGAAATTTACCAAAAAATGTAGAACGTGGGGGGCCCAAGACTACACTCCACGAAGGAATGTACTTCGTGTCGGTCACAAACAGTCCCGGACATGGCTAGCCATAACCCATAACGAAAGCATGCACTAAATATACAACCCGTAACCACATAGCCCTTTCTTGCTCTAAGAGAACCCATTCATGAACTGTCACACGGAGACCCTAAACCCCCGGAATTTCAAGCGAACTTTAACTCTAAAAAGTAAAGGAATGTCGAGGGAAGACGAACGAGCGGGGGGGGCCCGCTATGATGGCAAGTAAACGGAAACGTTTCCCGTTTCCGTTTCCGTTTCCGTTTCCATACTTTCAAGGAAACGGCGTTTCCTTATTTGGGAAACGGCTGCTGCAGATTGCAGTGTGTAAGGTGACCACACCTCGGATGGGCGGGGGGAAAAAAAACTAGGGGCATTTCTCAACGAGCCAGCAAAACAAATTTATCTGTGCAAACGGTGCTGTCTCCGAAATAGTCCCGAACTGCGCGGTCAACATCCTGGTGGCAACCTGGTGACCTCCCCGTTTCTTTGCGACGACCAGATTCATTGCCAAATGCGTTGGAGTCATGATCCGTTGGGTACCACAGGGTTCTCAACAGGACACGAAATGTGGTCGGATGCAGGTAATACGTAGCCAGCGCCTTCTTCTTCGGCGGTTTGAACGGGAGAAGGAGGTTCGAGCCAAAGGGTTGAAGAAACTCACCGACGCCTCCGCGAGAGAATTTTGCTCGCCGTATTGTCTGGCGAGAACTGCCAAGAAAGGGGAGAAGTAAGAAGACGTCGTTTTTCAAGCGATCACCGAGAACGCACACTCCCCCCGAGAAGGAATGAAAACACTATGAAAACAAGTTGTGCTCGCACCAGGACTGAAAATCCCCATCCGTGTGCCGTTCCATCCCCTCTTGATAGACCGCGACAGACCGAAGACTACAGCACCGGGCAATTCGATGCAGCTCTGGTGACTAGGGATGGACCTGATAGACCGTGGTGGACCGATTCACTGTGATAAACAGCGGCAGGCACTTCGATGCAGTTTCAAGAGAGGGACGGACCGGCTCAGCATCCAAAGGACCCACTGATGAGCTCTGACTTTGGATTGGTCTGCGTTCAAGAGCGAAACCTGAGACGAAGAACAAGGTGCACAACACCGCGGTATAAAAATATAGGAGGCTAGTCTCTCAAGGTTTTATACCCCACTTTGGGAGCCGCGCACTCCCCTGTTTACCTTTTTTTTCTATTTTCCGAGTCTAGAGGTTGGTAAATTGAAATTCTCAATTTAGCTCTCTAGCGAGCTATCCCACTTTTCTGGGGCAGGCCGTGGGGGTACCCCCACCCCGGACATTTCTCTACCGTTTTTTTTTGGTATTTTTGAGAATTCGAAATTCGTCGAAAAATTTTCTCGCGGCGGACAACGGCGTGGCACAGTCGTCAGTTGACGACGTTCCTTACCTACGGGTGGGAGGTTCGGTTCCCGCCGGTGGACTTTTTTCCGGGTCTGCACTCAGCATCAAAGGTTCACCAGGGGCGGTCCGGAGGGGCCCTCCCCCCTGGATAAGGGCCCCCAACTTGCCATCATCAAGGTTTTCCGGGGGGGGGGCAGTGCTGATACTAAGCCTGAGACCCAAAACGAAGTTGCTAACCCTGGGTGGAGGTGGGTACCCCCCCCCTCCTGGTGCAACCCACTGTGGACCTACTGTGGGACCCACCTTAGCTAAATTCTCTAAGGTGAAATGGTGGAAAAAGTGGGTCAAAATTTTTTTTTTCGAGTGCTTTTTTGGGAGGATTTGGGCCAAAAAAAATTTTTTTTTTCTTGGTCGCTGCTGAGGAAACCACCTTAGAGCGGTCACCACCCTGCTGCACACAGGCCCTGCAGGAGGGGGGGGGGGGGGGGGGGTGTTTAGGGGGGGGGGGGTACCCACCCACCCCTCGTTGCCGTCCGGCTGACAACGATGCCGAGTTTAGGGGCCTTAGCATCAGCACTGGGGGGGGGGGTCGGGTACGCGCCTCGAACTTGCTATCAGGGTTCAACGGGTTCGGGTTTTCACAAACGCCGAACTGGACAAAAAGGCTCGAGTTTGCACCAACGCCGGACCAGGGCAAAAGGTGCGGATTTGCACCAACGCCAGGCTGAGCAAAACAACGCCAGGTTCGACAAACCGGACCGGCAAGAAGCTTCGGGTTTGCACAACGCCCGACTGGGCAAACGGTTCGGGTTGCACAAACGCTGGACTGGACAAAAAGGTTCGGGTTTGCGCAAACGCCGGACTGGACAAAAAGGGTCGGGTTTGCACAAACGCCGGCCTGGGCAAAAGGTTCGGGTTTGCACAAACGCCGGACTGGGCAAAAAGGTTCGGGTTTGCGCAAACGCCGGACTGGACAAAAAGGTTCGGGTTTGCACAAACGCCGGACTGGGCAAAAAGGTTTCGGGTTTGCGCAAACGCCGGACTGGACAAAAAGGTTCGGGTTTGCACAAACGCCGGCCTGGGCAAAAAGGCTCGGGTTTGCACAAACGCCGGACTGGGCAAAAAGGTTTCGGGTTTGCGCAAACGCCGGACTGGACAAAAAGGTTCGGGTTTGCACAAACGCCGGACTGGACAAAAAGGGTCGGGTTTGCACAAACGCCGGCCTGGGCAAAAAGGTTCGGGTTTGCACAAACGCCGGACTGGGCAAAAAGGTTCGGGTTTGCGCAAACGCCGGACTGGACAAAAAGGTTCGGGTTTGCACAAACGCCGGCCTGGGCAAAAAGGTTCGGGTTTGCACAAACGCCGGACTGGGCAAAAAGGTTCGGGTTTGCGCAAACGCCGGACTGAGCAAAAGGTTACCTCTAGACTCGCTAAGGGTGGTCCTAACACCCATGTACTTCGAGACTGGAGGTCCTATGAACATGCAATATGAAAAGCCTCTATTCGAGCCAACCCGGCTTTTGTCTACACTAAAAAAGTATATTGTTTTTGGACTAGATAACAGCGCGGAGCTAACTTTTTTTTCTCTGGCAAAATGCATAGGGATGGCAGAGTGAGCGGGCGCCGGCCTTTAGGCGGGTTCGAACCCCGCCCATCACACTTTTCCAGTCGAAGATTGTTTTGAGGTTAGTTGCGTTTCGGGGTCTGTAATAATAATAATGTGCCCGATATTGGCGTTTTTTGCGGAGTTTCTCAGTATCTTGCGGTATTTCGGTCACCCCCGGTGGCGCCGAACTTGCCATCACAGGCCAAACTTGCGCTACCACACGCCGACCAGAACTTTTCTCCGCCCGAACTTAGCATCACTCGAACTTAGCGTCGTCCGAACTGAGCTTCACCAGAACTTAGCATCGCCCGAACTTAGCTTTGCCCGAACTTTAACTGCTGCCTCCAGTCTCGCCCCGCGGCGGTCTTTAGCCGAGTGCACGTACTTGCATCCCTTTCCTAGATACATGGGAGTGCGGTGCAAGGGCAAACGAGAGCCGCCGCTCGTCCGCTTGATGGCTGAGATGCCTGCAAAAACACTGGCTCTTCTTCGTGGCGGCTGGTAGAGCTTCGCTGAATCGCAGGGTCACATAGCTTCCTCCAGAGGAAGGCTACCCGACTCCCATCAACCGGAGACCCTAACACTTCAAACCTCTAAACCACAATAAACGTATGCATGCATGGTGCCCGCTGCCACAGCACGCCACCGGTCCCGTGCATTCGGCACATTTCGACAGCCGATGTGTCGAGCACACTGCGACCGGTTGCCCGTCGTCATCGCGATGGTGGTGACGGCAGCAGCTTTCTACCGTCGGGGCGTGGCTGCCTAGCACCCGGCAGAGCGTCACACCTTCTCTTGAAAGAAGAAGAAAGAAAAAGAAAAAGACCGCTCCTGGTCCAGGAACGTGACGGTCAACCACAGCTTGCAAAGCTTGAGTCGGAGGCAGCACAGTGCCACAACCCGGTCCGCTCTGCCCTGCGGCTGACCGTCTCGACGAGCTTGTGTTCAGCGCGAGCGCCAAGCCCCAAGGTGCGCCAAGCCTTGATGCTTTAGGTTGGGAAATCGGTAGCCACTTGACCCGTAGGCCCGTGGATCTGCAGTACCGCCGAACACGTGAAGCTTGGCTCCCGTGTAGCAGGCTTTCCCTGGTATGTCGACGCGCTGGTCCACCTTCATGATCTTCTCAGACCCTTTCTTGCTTACCCCCCACCCAAGGGCCCCGTGCCCGCGCCGTATACGTTCCCTGCGTATCCATCTGGCGGTCCTTCGCAGTGCCGGCTTCGTGCTTTCATCCCCAACCGCCTCGATGGGCTGTCAACCCCGTCCTCGTTTCCGCGCGCCGGGGACGGGGGGTCACCTTGCAGCAAGTGAATAACGCGGACCAGCGTCAGAGCTACGCAGGTCAGTAAGTCCCCAGGATGTCAGGCCGGAAGGCCGGTAAGCCCCCAGGATGTCAGGCCCGAAAGACCGGTAAGCCCCCAGGATGTCAGGGCGGAAAGACCGGGTAAGCCCCCAGGATGTCAGGGCGGAAAGACCGGTAAGCCCCCAGGATGTCAGGCCGGAAAGGCCGGTAAGCCCCCAGGATGTCAGGCCGGAAAGGCCGGTAAGCCCCCAGAATGTCAGGGCGGAAAGACCGGTAAGCCCCCAGGATGTCAGGGCGGAAAGGCCGGCCCCCAGGATGTCAGGCCGGTAAGCCCCCAGGATGTCAGGCCGGAAGGCCGGTAAGCCCCCAGGATGTCAGGCCCGAAAGACCGGTAAGCCCCCAGGATGTCAGGGCGGAAAGACCGGTAAGCCCCCAGGATGTCAGGGCGGAAAGACCGGTAAGCCCCCAGGATGTCAGGCCGGAAAGGCCGGTAAGCCCCCAGGATGTCAGGCCGGAAAGGCCGGTAAGCCCCCAGAATGTCAGGGCGGAAAGACCGGTAAGCCCCCAGGATGTCAGGCCGGAAAGGCCGGCCCCCAGGATGTCAGGCCGGTAAGCCCCCAGGATGTCAGGCCGGAAAGGCCGGTAAGCCCCCAGGATGTCAGGCCGGAAAGGCCGGTAAGCCCCCAGGATGTCAGGCCGGTAAGCCCCCAGGATAGGCCGGTAAGCCCCCAGGATGTCAGGGCGGAAAGGCCGGTAAGCCCCCAGGATGTCAGGCCGGAAAGACCGGTAAGCCCCCAGGATGTCAGGGCGGAAAGACCGGTAAGCCCCCAGGATGTCAGGCCGGAAAGGCCGGTAAGCCCCCAGGATGTCAGGCCGGAAAGGCCGGTAAGCCCCCAGGATGTCAGGCCGGAAAGGCCGGTAAGCCCCCAGGATGTCAGGGCGGAAAGGCCGGTAAGCCCCCAGGATGTCAGGGCGGAAAGACCGGTAAGCCCCCAGGATGTCAGGCCGGAAAGGCCGGTAAGCCCCCAGGATGTCAGGCCGGAAAGGCCGGTAAGCCCCCAGGATGTCAGGCCGGAAAGACCGGTAAGCCCCCAGGATGTCAGGCCGGAAAGGCCGGCCCCCAGGATGTCAGGCCGGTAAGCCCCCAGGATGTCAGGCCGGAAAGGCCGGTAAGCCCCCAGGATGTCAGGCCGGAAAGGCCGGTAAGCCCCCAGGATGTCAGGCCGGTAAGCCCCCAGGATGTCAGGGCGGAAAGGCCGGTAAGCCCCCAGGATGTCAGGCCGGTAAGCCCCCAGGATGTCAGGCCGGTAAGCCCCCAGGATGTCAGGCCGGTAAGCCCCCAGGATGTCAGGCCGGTAAGCCCCCAGGATGTCAGGCCGGTAAGCCCCCAGGATGTCAGGCCGGAAAGGCCGGTAAGCCCCCAGGATGTCAGGCCGGAAAGGCCGGTAAGCCCCCAGGATGAAAGGCCGGTAAGCCCCCAGGATGTCAGGCCGGAAAGGCCGGTAAGCCCCCAGGATGTCAGGGCGGAAAGACCGGTAAGCCCCCAGAATGTCAGGCCGGAAAGGCCGGTAAGCCCCCAGGATGTCAGGCCAGAAAGGCCGGTAAGCCCCCAGGATGTCAGGCCGGTAAGCCCCCAGGATAGGCCGGTAAGCCCCCAGGATGTCAGGCCGGAAAGGCCGGTAAGCCCCCAGGATGTCAGGGCGGAAAGACCGGTAAGCCCCCAGGATGTCAGGCCGGAAAGGCCGGTAAGCCCCCAGGATGTCAGGCCAGAAAGGCCGGTAAGCCCCCAGGATGTCAGGCCGGTAAGCCCCCAGGATAGGCCGGTAAGCCCCCAGGATGTCAGGCCGGAAAGGCCGGTAAGCCCCCAGGATGTCAGGCCGGAAAGGCCGGTAAGCCCCCAGGATGTCAGGCCGGAAAGGTCGGTAAGCCCTCAGGATACCAGGCCGGAAAGGCCGGTAAGCCCCTAAACCCCTACTGCTCCTAGGAAACCCTGCACGGTGTGGTAAGAAAACAACAAACAATTCAAGATGACGTTCGCACTGCGTGTTGTGGCCGACGTGGACGTGCCGGTTTCCCACTTATGGAATTTAATCCACGCAAACCATGCAGGCGTGCAGATTGTAGACATCCACCCGAACTATAAACAGTCTCAGGTATTTGTTGTCCAAGGCCCACAGGCCACACTGGAAAATCTGAGAGCGGCGCTACGCGCAGAGGCGTGGGTTAAGACCGTGTTGCCCACAGTCCACACGGAAACCTACAGGCGGCCAACAAGAGTCATTCAACTCCACCTCAAGGAGACATCGGACCCGGGGAAAGCATGGAATGGTTCTTCCGCTGCCATCATGCGCGCCGCGGTACCGAGTATCATTCAGTTCGCCTGGGACAATGGGTTCACCCCCCCGACAGTTTACAAATACGCCGTTTCTCCGAATGCATTGCAGATCGATGTCGGCGACTACTTGCTCGCCGTCGCCTTGTGCCGTATCGACCGGCCGGCCTTCGACAAAGCGCCTCTACTCGTACCTGGACTGCAGCTGCTTGCAAGCTCGGTGCAGCTGGGGAAGAAACCGGTGTACGGCGGCAACGTGTACTCCCCGCCGCCTTTTTCTCATTACCCATACTCGTTCGACTACAACGCATTCGATACCAGTTTCCTTTTCAGAAAATAGACCTTGCGTTGCTGGTCCCAAGTCAACCAGTCGCAAATTTGAATAGCTGCTTTTGGGCTTTGCAACGGACGGTTCCTGCGAGAGAAGGGCCGGAAATATTTTGACCTGCCCCGTTCAACATCCTTCTCAAACAGAAAACAGTCGAAATTTTAAGATACGGGCACCCTCTTCCACAGTTGCACACCTTTCTCCCTCAAACTAGGGTTTCGTGTTGGGGCGGGTTGCCTTGTGAGCCTGTTCCGAGTTTCGTTGCCATGGGTGATAAGGTCTCTTCGTGTGAGGGTTTGCGACGCACAGCTGTGTTTTGTGAGAGAATGAGTCGACTGGAGCTGGTATGCGATCAGGTTATCAGGTTGGGTATTGTGTGAAGACCATCAGCTTTTTAGTCAGGAGACCGCCCCTCGACCTCTGTGTGCAAAACGCACACGGAGTGATCGCGGGTCCGTCGCCTGACTACTAGCTGCTGCACACGGTTCAAGGAGACTCACACTGGGCTTGTACGAGACAAAATGTGCGCGAGGAGGCTGCGAATCCATGGGAAGGAAAAGTAGAATAGATTCACGAGCGCAAACTTCCCTTTCACGAAGATACCCTAGGGTGAGGGCGAAAGTTGTACAGTAGCGGAAGAAATGGTTGAGCTTGGATGCGTTCATGCGATGCGTCGTATCGAGAAGATGCTGTACGGGTGTGATTGGTTGCCGCCATAAGGTAGGATTGCTGACACCAAGTCGAAAAAGAGGGAAGCCTTTATTCTGCTTCTTCCCTCCTTCCGCAACTAAACGTAGCCGTGGCGTGCTGTTTTTGTTGCATCAAGTAGAAGGTGCTCCATGCCGGGAGCGACCTCAGAACCTGGTGCTGCCTGCGTAATTGTTCTCCGGAGCCTCTCCTTCTTTCATGGGAATGCCTCACGGCAACTGGTGGAAAAGTACTCATTGTAATGTTCGGCGGATGGAAAGCATGGCGCCGCAGATAGCGCGTCAATTCTGCTCGTTTCGAGAACACATCAGATCGTGTGTGCTATGAGAAGTTGTCAGAAGTTCTCTCCTGCCGCTGGCGACACTTTTCAGTGACGGAGAGACTTCTTAGCGACGGATTGCACCTTTCCTAGTGATCGAAAACACCTTCCCATTAGTTGAGAAACCGAAGGGGAAGTACGCGGAGCACCCAAGAAGACTGAAATATTTGCAATCAAAGCGTATGCAATGCGCGAGTGTGCAGTGTGTCTAACACGCTATCACGAACAGCGCAGAACAAAACAGCCTAATAAACGTAAATAGGGATCCTAAATCCTACCGTGCGATGCTACTTTCCGGTTCGTATTACGTTTCTTTCCGTGCATGGGTTGAACAAAAAGATCTCCATCGAAAGCAGGGCACCGCATATTGAACCATTCAAGTAGGCCATTCAGATCAACTGCTCCAAAAAGGCTAAGGAAGCTATTGTAGTGCCGTCCAAACCTTGGTTAGCGACACCAGCCAAGCAGGAGCGAGGCTGTCGGCACGTTATCGGTGGAAGACGGAGCAACAAGCCCCGGGTGAATGCTGCATATTGTGAAGAATGGATGCGAGCGGCGAGAGACCCCAGAAGCTTCATTGAATCTGAATTGGTTTCATCAAACTCGAATGCAATTGTCTCTTTTCTTTGGAAAGATCTGTCAAGCCATGCATCTGCGCCCCCGCATTGGTAAGAAAATGGCAATGTGTGTGCACTTGAAATCGGGCTACGAATCCACAGATACAACAAAAAAATTGTTGCCGTGACGTTTACCCGGCCTACTTTGTTTATCCCAAGCTTTTGGGGACAAATTGTTTCTTGCAAGTGTGGTGGCAAGCTCGGTCCATCCAATCTTTACCGCTTGGTTCAGGATTGACTCGTAGTATAGGTGTTGGTCCCCATGTCCGTGTCTACTTTCCCCACAGCGTCGGAGAACTATCGTAAGCTTGTTTGCAACGTTCGTTCTTCTGGCGGCAAAAACAGCCCTGTCTAGTCTTGTTATTCTGTGATCGTCACACCGATTTCAACACGTCCGCGTGGGATGGAATCGACACCTCTGCCTTCCATTGCGGGGGCGCTTTACATCTCTTTTTTGTCAGTAACTCTGATTGCCGGTAGGTCCGCTCTGGTAGCGCGGCTTTTTTTTTGTTGCAAGTGAAGGGGAGGGGCGATTACTGTCAGATTCCTTTTCCTTCCGTAAAAGTGTGATTCCCCTCGGCTTCCCTGCCTTGGGGTAGTGCAGCGTGGTTCTTAAGACCTGAAGGAGGCTGTCAACAGCAAACCTCAAAAGAGGAAATGTGCTGTAGCCTACGGGTATATCCAGGCTTAGTGCGGGTAAATCTGGGGTTTCTGCCGGGCGTACGCGTTCGTAACGACAAGAAGTAAGACTCCACTTCGTGGTTGCATCGTTTCAAGCCCCCCCCTAGGCATACAGTGCATACGGGTCGTATTCTCGTGTACGAGTCGTATTCTCGTATCAGATTCTCGTCTAAACTCATACGAGTTCAGACGAGAATTTTTTGAAGGTGGTTTTACTGGGGGTATATTGGCCACAAGGTCATTTTTGGGACATATTCTTTGGTGCTAAGAAATGTTGTGTCCGGAGGAAAACCTCCTGGGCTGGTTCTGGTCCATAAAAGACGCAACGCGACCAAAGAGGAAGTGATGCAGCTGCAGAAGCGTTTCACCGTGAAAACATTGATGTCGATGCTGCCAACATCAATAATGACCGTCACGCTTTGTTGGTGCAGTTCGTTAGTCAGGAACTCGCGAGGCCAAAAAAGCCCGAAGCTCTCCTAAAACTGGCGTCCCTGATCGACGGAACATACGCGGGTGACTGGGGAAACACGATGGCCGAGCGTGCTTGCTTATGGGCTATCATGGGGCCAATCATGTGGCTCATCCATCTCGTGCTAAACCCTCGTTAACATTCCGTGTAACATTTCCCTGCTCTCATCTCTCGGTTCAAAGAAGTCATGGTGAGCACCATGTCCTGCTGATATTCGCTCCCTTCTCAATGAGGTGCAGCACGTGGTCGTCGCGGTACCGCCTCCATGTGCTTGACCTGAAGTCGCGATGGGGTACTTTGCTGGTTTGTGGAGATTCAAGTGTACCGGACCCCCGTCTTGCCTATCTTGCCCATGCTGTTGTGAATCTTCTTGGCCTTCTTCGTGTGGCTGGTCGGCCATCCTCAAATTATCCAACCGTCGCCCTGAAAAGCGGCAGTTCGGGAGCAAGAATTCTTGGAATACAGGAGCTGAAGGAAATGAGGAACAGCGGGTCGCAGGATACCAGTCTTGTGGTGAAGGAAATGAGGAACAGCGGGTCGCAGGATACCAGTCTTGTGGTGAAGGAAATGAGGAACAGCGGGTCGCAGGATACCAGTCTTGTGGTGAAGGAAATGAGGAACAGCGGGTCGCAGGATACCAGTCTTGTGATGAAGGAAATGAGGAACAGCGGGTCGCAGGATACCAGTCTTGTGGTGAAGGAAATGAGGAACAGCGGGTCGCAGGATACCAGTCTTGTGGTGAAGGAAATGAGGAACAGCGGGTCGCAGGATACCAGTCTTGTGGTGAAAGAAAGTAGCACAGAAGGCCAAATACCGTGTTCCACAGTGAAAATAGCCTGTACACGTCTAAACTCGTCAATACAAGTTTAGACGAGTTTTGACGAGAATGATACGAGTATAGACGAGTTTGGCACGAGAATATGAGTCGTTTGGCGAGAATTTGCTCCGAAAACCGAAATACGAGTTTAGACGAGAATACGACTCGTATGCACAGTATGCGGCGGCCCCCCCCCGATCACTCACGCGCTGAATTCGGCGCGGTTTCTATCTGAGCGGTCGTGTACAGAAGCCCTGTGTCCCGATTGAATGGAATGCCCTCTATTATTGATGCATCGGAATTTGCATTATCAAAGGGTTCATAGAAGCAGAGGCCAACAACGATACCTGAGTGGGGATCCCTGTCTTGCTAAGCCGCGATTCTTGTGTCGGACGCTCGTAGTCCGTCGACGTACGTCAGGCTGTTCAACGACAATGTTAATGCATCTTAAAACTCACGTGGTCACTCACGTGGTCACTCACGTGCTGAATCCGGCGCGTAGACCTATCGCGTACGGAAGGCCGATGAATGGACTACCCTCGATTATTGATCCATCGGGATTTGCATTCATCAAAGGGTTCATAGAAGCAGACGCCAACAACGATACCTGAGTGGGGATCCCTGTCTTGCTAAGCCGCGATTCTTGTGTCGGACGCTCGTAGTCCGTCGACGTACGTCAGGCTGTTCAACGACAATGTTAATGCATCTTAAAACTCACGTGGTCACTCACGTGGTCACTCACGTGGTCACTCACGTGCTGAATCCGGCGCGTAGACCTATCGCGTACGGAAGGCCGATGAATGGACTACCCTCGATTATTGATCCATCGGGATTTGCATTCATCAAAGGGTTCATAGAAGCAGACGCCAACAACGATACCTGAGTGGGGATCCCTGTCTTGCTAAGCCGCGATTCTTGTGTCGGACGCTCGTAGTCCGTCGACGTACGTCAGGCTGTTCAACGACAATGTTAATGCATCTTAAAACTCACGTGGTCACTCACGTGGTCACTCACGTGGTCACTCACGTGCTGAATCCGGCGCGTAGACCTATCGCGTACGGAAGGCCGATGAATGGACTACCCTCGATTCTTGATCCATCGGGATTTGCATTCATCAAAGGGTTCATAAAAGCAGAGGGCAACGGTGCCTGCGTGGGGATCCCCTCTCTTGCTGAGGGCGTGTCCAACAGGAAGTGACCACCACAAACGAACCGTCGCGCACTCTTCCTTTTACATCCCCTGCATGCCCCCGCCCCGAGACTGTGCCTGCACAGTAAACGAAGACTTTCTCTCCTGCCCCAAAGTAAACGACTCTCTTCCGCAGTTTTGGTGTCGGTCGCGTGCTTGCCTAGCCAGTGTGAACGTGTGCGTACAAGTGTGTATGTGTGGATATCAGTCATTCTCCTGGGGCCGTTCAAGTAAGGAAGAACCCTCCTGGATGTCGCCCCCCCCCCGGGGCAAATCTTTTTAGTCCGAGGGCGTATTTGAACTGGTTTGAATCCGATCTTTTCCCTCCGACCCTCAGCAGGCTCCGGCTTGAGCCCAACATTAGACTTTGCGTGAAAACGAATTCTCGTGGTTTGCCCCTCGGCGGGGTCGCCGGTCTTTTTAGAGTGCAAGTTCGCTTAGGGATCTGGGGTTTTATAGTCTCCGGGTGACTGTAGTCGTAAAGGTTGTTTAAGATATCGTATGTTTGTGTGTATATCTTTGCTGCCTATTGCCGACTATTCGACTTAATTTTAGCGCGCGCTCTTTTTTCACGCTCTTTTTTGTAACACCCCGGGTTATTAATCAGCGTTCGCCCGAAGAATGACTGATATGACGAAGAACAGAGATAGCACGTACCGCCCAACCGACGGAGATCGCCGCAAGCTCCCTTACCCCCCCAAACTCCCCAGAAACGTTCATTCACAACATCTTCTCCGCTCCTTCCCCTCCTTCCCCTCCTTCCCCTGAGGAAGGGCGTTTTTGTTTTGCATTTGGCGCCTTTTTCTTCGACCCCTTCCCTCGAACTGTCCCTTGGCACTCTTCCGCTCGTCTGCTTGGCCGTTCTGCCAGTTTTGGATTGTGGGCCGACGTCGCGTCGGGAGTGCGTTAATGTCGAACTTTGAGTGCGTGAGCCCCTCCGAAGAAAGGTCCATCACACTAGTTCCAGGCTACTTAGTCTGCCGACGTTGCGGACTTGTCAACTGGCAGCAGTGCCTTTTTTGCACGGCTTGCCGTCGGCCGGGGATTCTCTGCTGTGCTAATCCATCGACCTCCAAGCCGCCGACGTGGTACACTTGTCAACCGGCAACAGTTCTTTTTTGCACGGCTTGCCGTCGGCCGGGGATTCTCTGCAATGCAAACCCGTCGACCTTCAAACCGCCGACGCGTCACACTTGACAACCGGCTCGGTCGTCTGGTCTGCGTCTTGCTGGTCCGTCCAGGCTGGTCACGTCGGGAGTGCGCATACGTCGAACTTTGAGCGTGAGCCCCTCCGAAGAAAGGTCCATCACACTAGTTCCAGGCTAATTCGTCTGGGTTGCGCCCCTCCTTCTTTTGGTCGCCTGGTCTTGCGTCTTGCTGGTCCGTCCGGGCTGGTCGCGTCGGGAGTGCGAATACTGCGCGTCGCGTCCGGTGAGTGATATCGCTCACCACCTGCTCTGGTTCCTGTGAGCACGTGATCTCAGGCCAGCGGAGAAGGATGAGGCTGCAATTCGGCTCAACCCACGCGTTGAGACGAACGTTCTGTCATCGGTCGAAGTGACCCGCCGGTGCTAGCACAGTCAGTCCTTCGTGTTCCGACTTTGAGAACCCAATACCGGGCGTATCTTCGACACGACTGCAGGCCAACGATCGTGAGATTGGCCAGGGGTTGAGGAAAAGTGCGCAATGCGTGGCAAAACTCCGTCGTAGGGGGGCCATCCCACGCGCTGAAGCAGGTGTCGTTTCGCGTCGCCCGCTCCGCCTTTGGCGCCAACAGGGAAGGAGCAAAACCGGCAGTCGGATTCAAGGTGCCGTGAAGGGCCGCGCCGTGGGCGAAGGAAGATGGACTCGACGAGAGCCAGACACACAGCTACTCGCAGCCATCTCGATCCCTCTGTAGCTCGATTAACAGTTCGCTCCCCATGACAAATCCCGTCAACCCCGCTCAGCCCTACCGTTGCCTGCCGTTCTCTTCGTCGCTGAGAGACATCTCGGAAACAGAGAAAGTGGGGTTATGATTAGGCGGCGAAAACCGAAGGACTGGGCATCCGTATTTACGAAGGTGCACCGACGTCACGGTGTGTGCGAGGTAAGCGTTCGCGTTCCAGTCGAGGACGTGCCGAAGTTGCTTCGGAGCTTCGGCAAGGCCGGCACCTTCTGGGAGTTTCTGCTCTTCGTATTGTCTGACGAGAACTGCCTAGAAGAGTATCTGCTCTTCGTATTGTTTGACGAGAACTGCCTAGAAGAGTATCTGCTCTTCGTATTGTCTGACGAGAACTGCCTAGAAGAGTGTCTGCTCTTCGTATTGTCTGACGAGAACTGCCTAGAAGAGTATCTGCTCTTCGTATTGTCTGACGAGAACTGCCTAGAAGAGTTTCTGCTCTTCGTATTGTCTGACGAGAACTGCCTAGAAGAGTTTCTGCTCTTCGTATTGTCTGACGAGAACTGCCTAGAAGAGTTTCTGCTCTTCGTATTGTCTGACGAGAACTGCCTAGAAGAGTTTCTGCTCTTCGTATTGTCTGACGAGAACTGCCTAGAAGAGTTTCTGCTCTTCGTATTGTCTGACGAGAACTGCCTAGAAGAGTTTCTGCTCTTCGTATTGTCTGACGAGAACTGCCTAGAAGAGTTTCTGCTCTTCGTATTGTCTGACGAGAACTGCCTAGAAGAGTTTCTGCTCTTCGTATTGTCTGACGAGAACTGCCTAGAAGAGTTTCTGCTCTTCGTATTGTCTGACGAGAACTGCCTAGAAGAGTTTCTGCTCTTCGTATTGTCTGACGAGAACTGCCTAGAGTTTCTGCTCTTCGTATTGTCTGGCGAGAACTGCCAAGAAAGAAAGAAGTAAGAACACGTCCTTGTAACCAGATTGCCCCATCGCGCACGTCTGGACACTCTTTTCTGGGTGCTAATACTGCCCCGCAACCTGTTCGGAGACAGGGGGAAAACATTTTCGTCCATTTACCCCTGTACACCGAAATACTGTAGAAGTAGCTACGAAGCCCCTTGCAGGCACAAGAAAAAGAAAAGGTTGTTCGCCACACCAAAAAGAAAGATGTCCACACCTGTTGCTGCATTCAAATACACCGGGCTGCAGCTGGACCACCCCATCGCGCCCGTCGCTGCGCACCTCCGGACACTCTTTTCTGGGGTGCTATTAATGCCCCGCAACCTGTTCGGAGACAGGGGGAAGTCGAACATTTTCGTCCAGTACCCCCAAGGGGTTGAGCCAACAGGTGCGGCGGCTTTTTTAAGAAAACACTACCGGCTTAAGAGGGAGAAGACGGTCGCCTGGAGTGACAAGGGCGGGCGCCGAAGGGGTGAGAACACGTTGCACGTTAGCGTCATATGCAAGAGAAAGCTTTGTACGGACGAATGGATGCCCCTCGCGCAACATCTGTGTGACAAGCTGTGTCAAGGTGGATGGGGCAACACCTTCACATGCATCGTCACGGGAAGAAATGGCCTCGACATCAGCGGCCATTTCACGGCTGCGTTGTTGTGCACCAACGACGCACCGTTTTTTGACGCGTACACGATGGTGCTGCAGGACGGGACCCGAGTGGGGCTCCATTCGTTGCAAACCGGGCAAAAAAAGAGGTCGTACGGTGGATTCCGAGTGGACTCGTCGGCGGTGCCAGTGCAGCTGCAGTCATCGCTGCCTGCTATACTCAACCCGCCTCCGGTCGCCGTCGCAGCTGTTACGGGGATGCCGCCAGTCCAGCAATTTTCCGTGCCTGTACCCAGTCAGCAGAACCCGCCAGAAGCCACGTGGCAACACAATCCGTACCCGGATGCATGAGGATTTTTTCCAATCGCCCCAGTAGGGCGACAGACGCAAGGAACACGGGTGCTCAGCCGTGTTACCCTCGTGGACTGGAGGGTCCGCTAAAAGCTTAGAGACGCCAGCAGCAGCGGCGGCAGTTGCAGAGAAGAAGAGAACCCGACACGTATGAGACGGAGCTCCCCTCCTCGAGACGGGCTGACCCGCCAACCTGAACGGCCCCCCGCCTGTGTCAACGTGAACGTTGTCACCCTCGGCGACGCGCCTTTGAAGAACCGCCAGCCGCCGCCGCCGTATGCCACGCAGTCGCGAAGAAGAAGAGAGCCTACGCCGTCTGTCAAGTCGCCCGCCAGCCAGAACAGCCCCCCCGATGTGGCAACGCTCAACGCCCGCGCGAATATCGAACGGCGCCGGCTGAACCAACGTGGACGCAGCGCATCATTAGTGGTGCGCCTTCGAAGAACCGCCAGCCGCCGCATGTCGCGCAGTTGCTAAAAGGAGTGACGTGTGTAAAGACTGAGCTCCCGCGAGACGGCAGCCAGAACGGCCCCCCGGCCGTGTCAACGTCGACGCCCGCGTTGTGCGCGTCACGCGCGTCGGCGCTGTCGCCCGCGCGAATGTCGAACGGCGCCGGCTGTGCCAACATGGACGCAGTGCACCCTCGGTGACGCGCCTTTGAACAGCAACAATAGCCCCGTGCACTGAGAACAAGTAGTTGTATCGCTGCACCTGGGGGCAAATGGAAAGCGCAATTGCTGCGTATGTGTGAGCGCAACTAAGGTCTCCGCTTTTTCTGTTGCTGCACACTTTTTCTCCCTCAAACTGGGGTTTCGTGTTGGGGGGGGTTTGCCTTGTGAGCCTATTCCGCTTTTCATTCCCATGGGTGATACGGTCTCCTGTACGCGCACCCGTGTTTTGTGTGAGCATGAAACGACTGGGCATGAGTCGACTGGCGCTGGGATGGTGAGCGAGCTGAGATTCGCGTAAGGAATGATGACGAGCTGTGTTTGGCAGTACGCATTCTGTGGTGGTAATAGAGGTGCGATTCGGGTATGGATTGATGACGAGCTGTGTTTGGTAGTACGCATTCTGTGTGGTATTCGAGGTGCAATTCGGGTATGGATTGATGACGAGCTGTGTTTGGTAGTACGCAATCTGTGTGGTAATCGAGGTGCGATTCGGGTATGGATTGATGACGAGCTGTGTTTGGTAGTACGCATTCTGTGTGGTAATCGAGGTGCGATTCGGGTATGGATTGATGACGAGCTGTGTTTGGTAGTACGTGTGTGGTAATCGAGCTGCGATTCGGGTATGGATTGATGACGAGCTGTGTTTGGTAGTACGCATTCTGTGTGGTAATCGAGGTGCAATTCGGGTATGGATTGATGACGAGCTGTGTTTGGTAGTACGCAATCTGTGTGGTAATCGAGGTGCGATTCGCGTAAGGATTGATGACGATCTGTGTTTGGAGTAGTACGCATTCTGTGTGGTAATCGAGGTGCGTTTCGGGTATGGATTGATGACGAGCTGTGTTTGGTAGTACGCATTCCGTGTGGTAATCGAGGTTCGATTCGCGTAAGGATTGATGACGAGCTGTGTTTGGCAGTACGCATTCTGTGTGGTAGTCGAGGTGCGATTCGGGTATGGATTGATGACGGGCTGTTTGACAGTACGCATTCTGTGTGGTAATCGAGCTGCGATTCGGGTATGGATTGATGACGAGCTGGTTTTGTATGATTCGGACTGTTGGGTATTGTGTGAAGACCGTCAAGCTTTGTAGTCAGGAGACCGCCCCTCGACCCCTGCTGTGCCACGCACACAGGGTGATCGCGGGTCCGTCGCCTGACTAATAACTGCTGCACACGTGCGCGAGGAGACTGCGAATCCACGGGAAAGAAAAGTAGAATAGGTTCACGAGTGCAACCCCCCCCCTTTCGCGAAGATACCCCAGGGTGAGGGCGAAAATTGTACAGTAGCGGCAGCAATTGAGCTTGGATGCGTTCATGCGATGCGTCGCATCTAGAAGACACTATCCGGAGTGGTGATTGGTTGCCGCCATCCGGTAAGGATTGTTGCTGACTCCAGTATTCCTGCTACCTGCAACGAAGCTGACATGCTGGTCAACCGGGACCTTCAGCCAACCCCGCCGGGTTCCTTTTGGCGGGTTTGGTCGAAAAAGAGGGAAACCTTTATTCTGCTTCTTCCCTCCTTCCGCAGCTGCCTGCGTAATTGTTCTCCGGAGCCTCCCCTTCTTACGCGGAAATGCCTCACGGCAACTGGTGGAAAAGTACTCATTGTAGAGACTTCTTAGCGACGGATTGCACCTCACCTAGTGATCGAAAACACCTTCCCATTAGTTGAGAAACCGAAGGGGAGAGCAAGTACGCGAAGCACCCAAGAAGACTGAAATAATTGCAATCAAAGCGTATGCAATGCGCGAGTGTGCAGTGTGTCTAACACGCTATCACGAACAGCGCAGAACAAAACAACCTAAGAAACGTAAATAGGGATCCTAAATTCCACCGTGCAATGCTACTTTCCGGTTCGTATTACGTTTCTTTCCGTGCATGGGTTGAACAAAAAGATCTCCATCGAAAGCAGGGCACCGCATATTGAACCATTTCAAGTAGGCCATTCAGATCAACTGCTCCAAAAAGGCTAAGGAAGCTATTGTAGTGCCGTTCAAACCTTGGTTAGCGACACCAGCCAAGCAGGAGCGAGGCGGTCGGCACGTTATCGGTGGAAGACGGAGTGATTGCTTACTGGTACTCATCAGCATGCAGATGACTCCCCAGCAACAAGCCCCGGGTGAATGCTGCATATTGTGAAGAATGGATGCGGCGAGAGACCCCAGAAGCTTCATGGAATCTGAATTGGTTTCATCAAACTCGAATGCAGTTGTCTCTTTTCTTTGGAAAGATCTGTCAAGCCATGCATCTGCGCCCCCGCATTGGTAAGAAAATGGCAATGTGTGTGCACTTGAAATCGGGCTACGAATCCACAGATACAACAAAAAATTGGTTGCCGTGACGTTTACCCGGCCTACTTTTTTTATCCCAAGCTTTAGGGGATAAATTGTTTCTTGCAAGTGTGGTGGCAAGCTCGGTCCATCCAATCTTCACCGCTTGGTTCAGGATTGACTCGTCGCAAGGTGTTGGTCCCCATGTCCGTGTCTACTTTCCCCACAGCGTCGGAGAACTATCGTAAGCTTGTTTGCAACGTTCGTTCTGCTGGCGGCAATAACAGCCCTGTAGGAGCCTCGGCATTCTGTGATCGTCACACCGATTTCAACACGTCCGCGTGGGATGGAATCGACACCTCTGCCATTTTCCATTGCGGGGGCGCTTTACATCTCTTTTTGTCAGTAACTCTGATTGCCGGTAGGTCCGCTCTGGTAGCGCGGCTTTTTTTTTGTTGCAAGTGAAGGGGAGGGGCGAATTACTGCATTATTCCCCCTGGCTTCCCTGCCTTGGGGTAGTGCAGCGTGGTTCCTTAGACCTGAAGGAGGCAGTCAACTGCAAACCTCAAAAAGAGGAAATGTGCTGTAGCCTATGGGTATATCCGGGCTTAGTGCCGTACGTAAGCGTTCCACAATTCCCGGGTCTTCTCTCCAGGCTTCCCTGTCAGAGAACTATGTTTCTCCCTGGAGTGCCCGTTCCCGGCGAGCTAGAAACGAACCAGAAAGAGTGCCGACGCTACTCTTTCGATACTGTAGTCTAATCATGATAACCAACTACATATAAAAGCTGTCACGGGACAAGCTGGCAGCCGCTGCTTAACGGCATGCTGATCCATGTGGTCCATGTACTTAAAAGTTCCCAGTGCTCAACGGCTTCATCTCCTGGGCGACCCTGAGATTACCCCCCTCAGGTGACACCACTGTCTTATCTAACCATACTGTCTTATCTAACCATACTTCAACTTTCTTCGTCCGCAGTTATTCGTCCCTCCCCCCTCTTTATGCAACTTCTTTCCGCGCTGGGTTCCACTTTCGTCTCTCGCATCCACCACAATAACTTCACCCCATTCCGATTTTGTTTCCTCTCTCGTGTTCAGCTTGACCCCATTCCGATTTTGTTTGTTCAGGTTTGCGGGTTTGGAACCAACGCCCACACAGGTGATTATGCCGGTTAATCTTTTTGAATGAGCTCTGTTTCATGGAAAATGCTCGATGGGGCCGCCAGTTGCTAGTTCTCGAGGAGGAAAAGTGCTGAAGCCCCCAGAGGAAACGCACGTACATTTGGGGTCCGCAGAGCGCCAGCGTTCGTAACGACAAACAGTAAGAATCCACTTCGTGGTTGCATCCACCGTGCATGAGAGGCAGCGCTCTGCCTAAACATTAAACTACGATTTTTCCCCCCCGCACCGGGCGGCGCCTCGCGGGTATTTTTTTGCCAACGAGCTTTCATTCATTTCAAAACCCGTGCGGTCACTCACGCGCTGAGTTCAGCGCGTAGTTTCTATCTGAGCGGTGAACCATGTGTCCCGATGAAAATGGAACACCCCGTTTATTGATCCATCGGGATTTGCATTCATCAAAGGGTTCATAGAAGCAGACGCCAACAACGGTACCTGAGTGAGGATCTCCTGTCTTGCAAAGCCGCGGTTCTTGTGTCGGACGCTCGTACGTCAGGCTGTTCAACGACAATGTTAATGCATCTTAAAACTCACGTGGTCACTCACGTGGTCACTCACGTGCTGAATCCGGCGCGTAGACCTATCGCGTACGGAAGCCGATGAATGGACTACCCTCGATTATTGATCCATCGGGATTTGCATTCATCAAAGGGTTCATAGAAGCAGACGCCAACAACGATACCTGAGTGGGGATCCCTGTCTTGCTAAGCCGCGATTCTTGTGTCGGACGCTCGTAGTCCGTCGACGTACGTCAGGCTGTTCAACGACAATCTTAGAATTCATGTGGTCACTCACGCACACTGAATTCGGCGCGTAGTTTCCATATGAGTACGGAAGCCCTGTCTCCCGATGAATGGAGTATCCTCGATTCTTGATCCATCGGGCTTGCATTCATCAAAGGGTTCATAAAAACAGAGGGCAACGGTGCCTGCGTGGGGATCCCCTCTCTTGCTGAGGGCGTGTCCAACAGGAAGTGACCACCACAAACGAACCGTCGCGCACTCTTCCTTTTACATCCCCTGCATGCCCCCGCCCCGAGACTGTGCCTGCACAGTAAACGAAGACTTTCTCTCCTGCCCCAAAGTAAACGACTCTCTTCCGCAGTTTTGGTGTCGGTCGCGTGCTTGCCTAGCCAGTGTGAACGTGTGCGTACAAGTGTGAATGTGTGGATATCAGTCATTCTCCTGGGGCCGTTCAAGTAAGGAAGAACCCTCCTGGATGTCGCCCCCCCCCCCGGGGCAAATCTTTTTAGTCCGAGGGCGTATTTGAACTGGTTTGAATCCGATCTTTTCCCTCCGACCCTCAGCAGGCTCCGGCTTGAGCCCAACATTAGACTTTGCGCGAAAACGGATTCTCGTGGTTTGCCCCTCGGCGGGGTCGCCGGTCTTTTTAGAGTGCAAGTTCGCTTAGGGATCTGGGGTTCTATAGTCTCCGGGTGACTGTAGTCGTAAAGGTTATTTAAGATATCGTATGTTTGTGTGTATATCTTTGCTGCCTATTGCCGACTATTCGACTTAATTTTAGCGCGCGCTCTTTTTTCACGCTCTTTTTTGTAACACCCCGGGTTATTAATCAGCGTTCGCCCGAAGAATGACTGATATGACGAAGAACAGAGATAGCACGTACCGCCCAACCGACGGAGATCGCCGCAAGCTCCCTTACCCCCCCAAACTCCCCAGAAACGTTCATTCACAACATCTTCTCCGCTCCTTCCCCTCCTTCCCCTCCTTCCCC